>PVIU01016372.1:0-37882 GCA_004026605.1 Ondatra zibethicus
GAATTAGGGGGAGTACTGGCAGGAGTGAAACATGAGGAAACTCTGATCAGGACATGTTGTATGGGAGAGGAATCTATTTTCAGTTCTTAAAAAGATGTTTTTAATTGCCATTAATAAATAATTTGGGAGTGATAGAAAGTCTTAAAAGATTTCTTTACCTCTGTGTTTTCTTTATTTGTCTAAAGTTATTGTCTGACATTTTACATTGAATGCTTAACTCAATAAAAAACCTGTGAATTATTTCTCACAAACATACAAGTGTCTACACATACCCACTCTGTTCTTGTTTTATTTTGTTTTTTGTTTGGTTTGGTTTTCAAGACAGGGTTTCTTTGTGTATCTCTGGCTGCCCTGGAACTCTCTTTGTAGACCAGGCTGGCCTTGAACTCACAGATCTGCTTGGTTCAGCCTTACAAGTAATGAGATTAAAAGCAAGTACCAACAACCCCAGCTTCTACTTTGTTCTTATCAATCTAAGTAAAGCAAGTTTCTTGGAAGTAACATAGTGTTCTGCATATACATCAGGTGCAGAGTGATTTAATGATGCAGTAGTCAAAGGGCAGTAGCCAAATGGAACTTTGTAGGTGTGATGTTCAAAGGCCTTTCACACACTTTGATACCTGGCATACTTTGTGAAGAAGAATGACTATGATATACCCCCATCTCAGTTGTCTTTAATGTCTTATTTTTTAATTTGAAGCAAATGTCTTGTAAAACCTTTAACCAGTTTCCTTTTTTGTTAAAACTTGAAAATTGGCTTTCATACAACACATAAAACTAATGAGATTTCATTGATTGCACATGCCAATGTGAATGCATCAACAGTATTGCAAGCATATCCCATATTTTCAGACTACCACTGCTACAAGCAGAACATTTAACTGTATCATTTTCATATTATTACATCATCACATGGATGCAATAAGCTTTTATAGCCATATGAAAGCCCTCCTCACTCCTACCCCTAAATCCTAAAAAAGTTATTATCACATTCTTCATATCTATACTTATGGTATTCTGTGAACTTAATGTAAATAGGTGCATTCAATATCTTCTAAGATTAGCTTTATATCGATAGTTATTTTCTTTTATTGATAGTTGAGGAGTAGTTGTTATATGTGTGTCTGTATGTCTGTATAAATATGCATGAGTATATGTTTAGTTTGTTGGTTGTTTGTTTGTGTCTCATTCATTCTTTGAAGAACATTAAAGGTTTCCAAATTTTGTTATGAAAACTAATGCTTCTATGAAGTAATTCTTCGTTTAACATAACTTGCAAATATTTTCCAAGTCTGAATCTTACATTGACATCCTCCTTAATCAATTCTCCAATTTTTCCTCTTAAAAATTCTGGTTTGGATGAAAGTCTAAGAAACCTTTTTATTAAATTTTTTATCCTAATATTTTCTTCTCTGGTTTGCTCTAAACATTTTATCATTTTACATTTTATATTTAAGTCAAAAAACACTTTCTAAATAAAGATTTGGGGTTTTGTAAGGGTTTTTAAGTGTTTGTTTTAGTTGTTTGAAAAGTCTTTTTCCTAAGTAATTATTCCTTCTTCTTTATAGAAAGTAACTTTGGTTATTTTGGTGATCTTATATCTGGGTTTCTACTATCTATTTTCTATTTATTTGAAGATAGTATATGGTTTAGGTTCTATAGCTACGTAGTAATACACTTACAGAATAATTCTGTTCACATTCTTTTTCAAGATTGTTTTACCTATTTTCAACCCATATTTTTCCATATGAATTTCAAGGTAAGCTTTCTATGTCAACAAAATTCTGCTAGAATTGTGATAAGAATTGCATTAAGTCAATAAATGGCACAGTTGGTGAAAAACTGATAACTTTGTTTTGCCTTCCAATTCATGAATAAGATATAACTATACATTTTTCTGATTGCCTATGATTTATTCCTACAGGACACTTTACTTTTCAACACACATTTCTTGTATATTTATTACAGAACTACATATTTCCTCCCTTTTGCAAGTTTCACTTCTGCATAGTTACTTTCAGCTTGTAGAAGTGGGATCAGTACTTATTCCTTGAGCTTATAGCTCACAATTTGCTAAATTTGACTATATTTCTTTGAGAAATTTCATGATGATTTAGAATCCACTAGCTGTTCTTTTCATCTACAAGTGAGGATGACTTTATTTTCTTCTTCATAATCCATGTGCCATTTATGTATTTTTTTTTCTGGAACATCTAGCATGGTGTCAAAAAATTACCTCATATTCAATCCTACTGGGAAAACATACTCTTTCACTGTAATCCTACTGGGAAAACGTAGTCTTTCACTTTAATCCTACTGGGAAAACATAGTCTTTCACTGTAAGTATGATTGTGAACAAAGACTATTTTTAAATAGATGTTCTTGTGAACTTGATGCTTAGTGACACAAAATTCATATGGTGAAATCTCTAGTCCCCAAGGTTATATGATAATCAAGTGAGGACTTTGATAGGTACTAAGGGACAAAGGCAAAGACCTGAAAAACCAGAAAACAGACTCTCTCCAAATGGATACTGCCAGCACCTCCATGTCAGATTTCAGAACTTTGAGAGATTCCCATTGTTTATAATGCTGTTTGATGAACTTTTGTTTTGTTTTTGTTTTTTTGTTTGTTTTTGAGAGACAGAGTCTCTCTATATACCCATGGTCATCCTGGAACTCACTATGTAGATCAGGCTCACTTCCAACTCACAGATCTGCCTACCTTGGATTAAAATGCTGGATTAAAGGCATGTGCCATTACACACGGCTCTAAGAACTCTATCATGATTCAGTGTTAAACTTTGTCAGATGCCCTTTCTGAATCCACTGGTGGAATCTAATCAGATTCCACTAATATCTTCATAGGAGAGGTCAGGTAGAATTCTGTCAAATATTAAAACCATTTATTAGATTTGGCATTTTAGATCTTTGAGCCAAGTTTGGAAAATTTACTTCCATTTACATCCCTTTACCTTCTCTTACTTTAAGTTTGTCTTATTTCCTGAGCATTCATGGAATGTTACTTTCTAAATTATTACTGGAAAAAAAAGTCTTCATGTAAGTGCAATCTATTTTCTTTTAGTATTGGCTGTCATAATGTTCTTTTATATCTGTAGTGTGGTTTTTTCTATTACCTTTTGATAACTTCCTTTAGTATTTCTTTACAAGAAGTTCCAAGTTATCTGAGACTATCTTTGTTCTTCCTCAGTTTCTAAAGGTCAACCCAAAGGAGCTAGGCTTTGTAGCTGATATTTGTTTCTCTTGATGTGTGACAAATCTTTCCAGCCACTACAGTTCAGACAAGAAACACACTCTCCTTGGAATGGGGTCCTCCATGAATAATGCATGGCTTTTCTAATGGTTATTAAGGTTCCTGTCTGTCTTTACTGTCTCAAATATAATTTAATATGTTTCTTGTGGATTTCCTTAGGTTTGGCTAACTTGAGTTTGTCTCTACTTCTTGTATATATTACCTTCATGTCTTTTGTTACATTTAAATTCAGAGCCATGATTCTCTGAATATTTTCCCAACTCCATATTCTTTTCCCTTTTCTTCTTGAGGTCTGAAAAATGAGTGTTAACTTTCTTCTATTGCTCTACATGCTCCTGGAATGCACTTCACTGTCTAAAAATTATGTTTCTCCTACTGTTCAGACAGCAGATTCTATATTAATCTGTTTTCAAGTTGCCTAAATCTATTTCTATAAACAGATTTTTGTCCTGTCCAGTCCTGCAGCCATTCAGTCCCAAAGAAACATACAAAGGCCTACATTAATTATAAACTGGTTGGCCTATTAGCTCAAACTTCTTATTAAGTAACTCTTACATCTTAATTTGACCTATAATTCTTGTCTGTGTTACCCACATGGCTTGATACCTTTTATGAGTGAGGCATTCTTATCTTGCTTCCTCTGCATCTAGAAGACAACTGCAGACTGAGCCTTTTCTCTTCCCAGAATTCCCCTATTCTGGTTGCCCCACCTATACTTCCTGCCTGGCTACTGGCCAATAAGCATTTTATTAAACCAATACAAGTAATAAATATTTACAATGATACAAGACCATTGTCCCAGAGCAAGTCCCTTTTTTTTTCTTTTTAAAACAAGAACTCTGAATATAATCTCCTTTGTTTAGCTTTTTTCCTCACCATTATCCATAACAACTTGTAACCAATACTCTAAACAAAGACAAACATCCATAATCCATTTCTTGGTAATGTGGGTATGGTTTTCTAGACTACTTCCTGCTGATTGGGGGCCTAATAATCTTATGGGGGCCTAAACAAAATTTAGGATTATGGTCAAGTCCTGAGTGGACTATTCTGTGAGGCTTGATGATCTCAGCTAGCAGTCTTGAGGCTGTTCTAGATGTAGAACTCAGAGAAAACTCCAACAGGGGTCCAATGAAATGTTGAATCATCTGAGCAATCTGCTTCTATTGGAAAATTTTCAGGGGCTCTTCCTTGGTAAAACCTGATTTTTCTTAACCCAGAATGAATAAATAGCCTCTCATTTCCTGTGGAAATAAAAGCAAAACCTCTTATCCAAAGTAATATATCTTTTGACTTAAATTTTGAAGGCATTTTCAAAATATATATATTAGATTAATCCAGCAACATCTATAATCAAATGTCTTTTAGCAGCTGTCAATCATTTCTCAGCCATCAAACAGTTCAAAAACAATACAATAACATATAATATCTAGATTCTCTATGTATCTTGCATTTCTATGTGGCTTTATTTTAAACTATTTCTTTTATTTTTATTTTTAATTATTGGTTTTTTTGAGACAGGGTTTCTCTGTGCATATCTGGCTGTCCTGGAAATCACTCTGTAGACCAGACTATCCTTGAACTCATAGAGATCTGCCTGCCTCTGCCTCCCAAGTGCTGAGATTAAAGGTGTGTTCCACCACACCCAACTACTCTCTTTCTTTCCTTTTTAAAGGTCTTTATCATTTTTCTTTTCTTTCCCAAGCCTACATATATTTTTAATACACTTCATACTGTTTTGATGGGGTATTTTTGTCTAAATCTATTTTTTACTGTCTATCTCTCTTTTTCTGACCACATGAGTCTTTAATTTGCAAAGTGATATGACTAGGATTAAAGTCATGACTTTGATGGATGGATCTCCACATTCCTTAGCTTTCTAAGAGTCTAGATTCATGGCAGAGGTACTGGTGAGAACCATGTGTATTGTCACAACTCTATGGAGTTTCTGGGTCCCTGCCACCACCAAGAACCATGCTACCAGCTATTTATAAACACCACTTAAGTGTTTTGTGGCATGGCCTCTTAAAAAAAAAAAGCTGCAAGATTTTTGCAGCTACAGCTGAGTCAGGAAGCCACTCTTAAATGAGACATGCTTGCTTCTAACAAACAGAGCCCACCCAAGAAAATGCTGCTATCAAGAAGCAATGCTTAACACTGTTCTTTTGTGTCTAGAATTACTTCCCAAGCTTCCTCACGTTTTATGTGGATGTAGTTGTGCACATTGGCACCGCTTGTTGACAGAGGTTTCTGTCCTGCCTGGTCCTGCAACTTTTCAGTCCCAAAGAAAAACACAGAGGCCTACATTAATTATAAACTGGTTGGCCTATTAGCTCAAGCTTTTATTTTAACCCTTACATCTTAAATTAATATATAAATCTTATCTGTATTAGCCATGTGGTTTAGTACTTTTTATCAGTGAGGCATTCTCATCTTGCTTCCTCTGCATGTGTCTGATGACTGTAGACTGAGCCTGTCCTCTTCCAGGAAATCTCCTATGCACCCCAACTATAGCTCCTGCCTGGCTACTGGCCAATCAGAATTTCATTAAACCAATACCAGTGACAAATCTACAGGGTACAAGACCATTGTCCCTTTCTGTCATAATACTAATTTCTTTCATTTCTGTCATAATACTAATTTTATCTGGTGAAGAATTTGTCTCAGTTACTGTGTTTTTCCATTATCTAAAAATAACCATTACCATTTTGTAGTGTGGCTAGAACTTAAAATGTTTAAATCTTGCTTCCAAATGATATTTGTTATTTTATCAATTGTGTCATGAGTGTTTAAAAACAACTTTAAAAATATTTCTCGTATGATTCTAACCTTTGATTCTTCTTTACTTTAGCATCTGTTGATTTCCTCTTTCAGATTATAGCCTCCTTGTTCATCATATGAATGAATTTAGACTGTATCTTAGATGGTGATAATAATGTTAAAGATCCTAAATCATTTTAAATCTCTATTTTCTAGATTTTCTGCTGATTATCTTGTTGGTTCTTCTTTGCTTTATAGGCAGAGGTTAACATGACACATTCATTTTTAGAACTATGCAATATAATTTTAAATTCTCAATTCTTTTGATATTGCTGATGTTCCCATTCTATTATTCCAAGTGCTGAGAGGATGAAAGTTGCTTCGCTGAACTACAAAGCCTTCTGATGCTACTTTTTCCATCACATTAGCACATAGAAGCCCCTTTACCTGATTTTACTTGTGCTGCAAGTGTAGAAAGATATCACAGTTGACTGCAACTACTAAAATTGTCTGCTAGCAGAGCTCTGGAAGGAAGATCCGGAATGTAAGAACAGGTGCTTGGTGATGCCCAGGCAAAGGTAGATGTTAGAATGATTCCTCAGCTTCTGTTTAGTTAGAATTTCCAACTAAGTCTTTGCTATGCTGTCGATTGAGGTTCTGTCCTCCTGGTTCCCACAATCATTAAGTCCCAAAAAACCCAAAGAGGTTTACATTAATTACAAACTGATAGACCTACTAGCTCAGTCTTCTTATTAACTCTTATAACTTATATTAGTCCATAATACTTCTCTGTGTTAACCACATGGCTTGGTGCATTTTTTGGTGAGGTAGTCACATCTTGCTTCCTCTGTGTCTGACTTCCTCTGTGTCTGAGTGACTACTTCAGACTGAAACTTCCCTCTTCCTAGAATTCTCATTGCCCCGCCTCTACTTTCTGTATGATCACCGCACCTATACTTTCTGCCTGTCTACTGGCCAATCAGTGTTTATTTAAAATACAAGTGACAAGGTACAACCATTGTCTGACAACACTTTCCCCGTTTTCTTTTTTTAACAAGAACTCTAAATTGAATCTTCTTTGTTTAGATATTTTCCTGACCATTATCAATTACAACTTGTAACTAACATTCTAACAGTCCCCTCCCGCTCGCCTTACCCCTCCTCCCTCCCCCTGCTTCATTAAAAGAAGGCATGGTGCCCTGCCCTGTGAGAAGTCCAAGGCCCTCCCCCCTCCATCCCAGCCTAGGAAGGTGTGCATCCAAATAGACTAGGTTCCCAAAAGATAATACATGCAAAAGAGATAGGTTCTAGTGTCATTGCTGATGACTTCTCAGTCTGCCCCCATTGGCAGCCAAATTCAGAGAGTCCAGTTTGATCATATGCTCATTCAGTCCCAGTCCAGCTGGATTTGGTGAGCTCCCATTAGATCAGGCACACTGTCTCAGTGGGTAGACCAGCCCCTCACTGTCCTAACTTCCTTGCTCATCTTTTCCCACCTTCTGCCCTTTGACTGGACCTTGGGAGCTCAGTCCATTGCTCTGATGTGAATGTGGGTCACTGTCTCTATCTCCATCCATTGGACGAAATTTCTATAATGGTGATCAAGATAATCATCAATGTGACTTTGGGACAATGCTAGCTCTGGCACCCTCTCCTCTGCTGCCCAAAGACCTAGCTGGGGACATCCCTGTGGACACCTGGGATCCCCTCTAGAGCCAAGTATCTTTCCAGTCCTAAAATGAATCCCTTAATGTAGATATCTTATTCCCTTCTCCAATATCCACCTTTCCTCCATCTCCACCCTCCCACTCCACGAAGCTCGCCCCAGTCCTTCTCTTCTCCCTTCTCCTTCCCCTCTCCCCTTCCCGCACGCCTCCTACCCCTACCTCTATCCCTACCCCTGTGCTTCCAACTTTTGCCTGGTGATCTTGTTTGCTTCCAATTTCTAGGAGGATCTGTATATGCTTTCTTTGGGTTGACCTTGCTATTCGGCTTCTCTGGGCTTGTGAGCTATAAGCTTAGTATCTTTTGTTTTATGGCTAGGGTCTACTGATGAGTGAGTACATACCATAATCACCTTTCTGGGTTTGGGTTACCTCACTCAGGATAGCATTTTCCATTTCCATCCATTTGCATGAAAAATTCAAGATGTCATTGTTTTTTACCGCTGAGTAGTATTCTAATGTGTATATATTCCACACTTTCTTGATCCATTCTTCCATTGAGGGGCACCTAGGTTGTTTCCAGGTTCTGGCTATTACAAACAATGCTGCTATAAACATAGTTGCACAATGCTTTTGTAGTATGATTGGGCATCATTTGGGTATATTCCCAAGAGTGGTATTGCTGGATCCTGAGGTAGGTTGATTCCCAATTTCCTGAGAAACCACCATACTGATTTCCAAAGAGGTTGCACGAGTTTGCATTCCCACCAGCAATGGATGCGAGTTCCCCTTACTCCACATCCTCTACAACATAGGCTATCATTGGTGTTTTTTATTTTAGCCATTCTGACAGGTGAAAGATGGTATCTCAACGTTGTTTTGATTTCCATTTCCCTGATGGCTAAGGAAATTGAACATGACCTTAAGTATTTTTTGGCCATTTGAACTTCTTCTGTTGAGAATTCTCTATTCAGGTCATTACCTCAATTTTTAATTGGGGTATTTAGAATTTTAATGTCTAGTTTCTTGAGTTCTTTATATATTTTGGAGATCAGACCTTTGTCTGATGTGGGGTCATTAAGATCTTCTCCCATTCAGTAGGATGCCTTTTTGTCTTAATGACTGTGTCTTTTGCTTCACAGAAGCTTCTCAGTTTCAGGAGGTTCCATTTATTCATTGTTGCTCTTATTGTCTGTGCCATTGGGGTTTTACACAAGAAGTAGTCTCCAGTGCCCATGTATTGCAGGCTACTTCCCACTTTCTCTTCTATCAGGTTCAGTGTGGTTGGATTTATGTTGAGGTCTTTAATCCATTTGGACTTGAGTTTTGTGCATGGTGATAGATAAGGGTCTAATTTCATTCTCCTACAGGTTGACATCCAGTTATGACAGTGCCATTTGTCAAAAATGCTTTCATTCTTCTATTGTATAATTTTAGCCTCTTTGTCAAATATGAGGTGTTGATTGGTTTGTGGATTAATATCCTGGTCTTCGATTTGATTCCATTGGTCAACATCTCTGTTTTTATGCCAATACCAAGCTGTTTTCATTACTGTACCTCTGTAATAGAGTTTGAAGTCAGGGATGGTAATGCCTCTGGCAGTTCCTTTATTGTATAGGATTGTTTTGACTATCCTGGGCTTTTGTTTTTCCATATAAAGTTAGTTATTGTTTTCTCAAGGTCTTTGAAGAATTTTGTTGGGATTTTGATGGGGATTGCATTGAATCTATAGATGGCCTTTGGTAGAATTGCCATTTTTACTATATTGATCCTACCAATCCAGGAGCATGGGAGATCCTTCCATTTTCTGGTATCCCCTTCGATTTCTTTCTTCAAGGTCATAAAGTTCTTGTCAAATAGATCTTTCACTTCCTTGGTTAGTGTTACCCCAAGATACTTTATGCTATTTGTGGCTATTGTGAAAGGTGATGTTTCTCTGATTTCCCTCTCTGTTTCTTTATCCTTTGTGTATAGGAGGACTACTGATTTTTTTTGAGCTGATTTTTTATCCTGCCAATTCACTGAAGGTATTTATCAGCTGTAGAAGTTCTTTGTTAGCGTTTTTGGGGTCACTTATGTTCACTATCATATCATCTGCAATTAACGAAAGTTTGCCTTCTTCCGTTCCAATTAGAATCCCCATGATCTCCTTATTTTGTCTTATAGCTATTGCTAAGACTTCAAGCACTATATTAAAGAGATATGGTGAGAGTTGACAGCCTTGTCTTATTCCTTATTTTAGTGGAATCGCTTTATGTTTCTCTCCGTTTAATTTGATGTTAGCTGTCGGCTTGCTATATATTGCTTTTATTATACTTGGATATGATCCTTGTATCCCTAATCTCTCCAAGACCTTTATCATAAAGGGGTGTTGAATTTTGTCAAATGTTTTTCATCATCAAATGAAATGATTGGTGCTGATAATCTTATGAGGACCTAAAGAAAATTTAGAATTTTGATCAAGTCCTGAATGGAGTATCCTGTGAGGCTTGATCATCTCAGGCAGCAGTTTTTGACCTGTTCTGCATATAGAACTCAGACATTTGGGCCATTTCTCATATTGAAGATTTCTCAGGGGGTTTTTCTTGGTCAAACCTGATTTTTCTTAATGCAGAATGAATCCACAGCCTCTCATTTCCTATGGAAACAAAAGAAAAACCTCTTCTCCAAGATAAAATACCTTTTGACTTAAATTTTGAAGTCAAGGTATTTTCAAAATACCTATCTTGGATTAATTCAGCTATAGGAGGGGTCCATTTGGCCACTTGTTCATTTCCCAGCCACCCAGACCCCAAAATAATAACACAGAAGCTGTATTAATTAAATCACTGCTTGGCCCACTAGCTCTAGCTTCTTATTGGCTAACTCTTTCATATTTATTTAACCCATTTCTATTAATTTGTGTATCACCACATAGCTGTGGCTTCCTGGCTAAAGTTCCAGCATCCATCCCTAGCAGGGCTACATTGCTTCTCTCTAACTCTCCTCTTCTTTCTTTCAACATTTAGTTTCGTCTTCCCTACCTAAGTTCTGACCTGCTATAGATCCAAAGCAGTTTCTTTATTCATTAATTGTAATCACAGCATACAGAGGGAAATCCCACATCACCTCCCCATTTCTGTTTAAATGAACAGGAAGGCTTTATCTTCCACATAGTAAAATTACATATAACAAAACAGGTATCAAGAATTATAGTTAATTTATATCTACTTTATATTTTATCATAACCAAGGAAAACTATAACTATGAATTCCTCAACTCCATAAAAGACTCCAGAAAGATATAATATTACCTAAGTAATATTATAAGTTAGGAAGTGCATTATAAACAACTTATAAAACTCTGGAAATGACAGAGACATTTTGCTGCCTGGATGGTCACCCAAAGTTCTTTTGTATCACTGGGGCATCCATCTTCAGTCTATTTGGTCCTATAGGTCCAAAAGCAGACTTTCCTTGAAGCAGGAAATTTTAAAGACAGTTCCACCTATATTGGCAGTTTGTCAGTCACTTTCTTCTGTGTCCTGAAGAATTTCTGGCAGACTTTTTCATGAAGCAAGAACCCCAAAAGATCATCTCACCTGTAGGCACGTTCAGCAGTCATTTCTCTGTGGGTCCTGCATGTCCAGTTAAGCAGTCCAGGCAAGAGCAGTTTCTTGCCCAAATGGCCACCAAACTCCATAAGGAGCCTCTTTGATGCCCATCTTCCTCTTGAAGAAATTAGTGCCGCCAAAAGCAGATATGTCTCATTGTCATGAAAACTTCTAAATTCTTAAACATTTTAAATGCCATATTCTTTAGTCTTTGAAAGGTTTGAAGAATATCTATCTATCTGAAATATATCTCTGTACATTTAGAAAATCTAACTAGCATGACTATGAGCTTGACTATTATAGATAGATCTATTAGCCTATATTTCTTTTTATTTTTTTTTTTTTTGGTTTTTCGAGACATGGTTTCTCTGTGGCTTTGGAACCTGTCCTGGAAATAGCTGTTGTAGACCAGGCTGGCCTCGAACTCACAGAGATCCGCCTGCCTCTGCCTCCTCCCGAGTGCTGGGAATAAAAGCGTGTGCCATCACCACCCAGCCTAGGAAGACTAGGAAGACCCATTTGCCTACATTTTTGTGCATTTAGAGCCTTTATTTAAGCTTTTTTAGGAGTTACATGAATATACACGCCCAGGTATTGGGTGTCATTTGTAGGCTGAATATTCTGTCTTGCCAATCAGCTCCCAAATAACCATACAGAGACTTATTAATTATAAATGCTCAGCTGATAGCCTTGGCTGGTCACTAACTAGCTCTTACAGCTTAAATTCACACATATTCTTTATCTATGTACTACCATGTGGGTAGGTACCTTTTTTCAACACAGGAAGTTCATTTTGCCTCTTTTTGTGTCTCCTGGTAACTTCGTTCTTCTTCTTTCCAGAGTTCTCTCAGTCTGGCTCTTCTTCTGAACCTCTTCCTGCCTAGCTATTGGCCAATTAGCTCTTTATGAAACCAGTGAGAGCAATACATCTTCGCAGTGTACAAAAAGATTATTTCACAGCACTAACAGAAGTCAGGGGAGGACTCAAACCAGGAGACAGAAGCCACTGAGGAACTCTGCTTACTGACATTCCCTTCATGGCTTTCTGAGTTTGCTTTGTGAATAACTCAGGACTACTAACAGAGGATTGGCAACGTCCACACTAGTCAAGAAAATGCATTATAGTCTTTTCTACAGCCTTGTCTCATTAGATTCTGCCTCTCAGATAATCTAGTTTGTGTCAAGTTGGGGGAAAGAAAAAAAGAAACCAGGATAGTTACCAAAGTTATAATAACCCTATCCAAAGTTATATAAGCAAGTAAATAATTTCTGGAAAGAATGTTTTCCCATGGGGTTGCCTGAAAGTGGAACATGGAACTCTAGGGATATATATTTTATAAATCAGTCCCTTGCCATGGGGAATTTTGGGTGATACAGTTGTTTTATACTCACTCACGCTCCTAAAAGTAACTAGTAACCCATGAGAATTTAATCAGAATCAGGAATTCATTGGTTTAAGAAGGTGGGCTTCAGTAGAATAATTCTTTAAATCTGTCATTGTTGCTCATTTCTGGGTTAAATAGTTTTGTTCATAACTCTTTGGAAAAACTGAACAATAATTGGCAATTACATATGTTTAAATGCGCTATGAATGACTCTACTACATATTGAGCAAGTTGAAACTATTCAGATAATTTATTATTCAGGTACAATGGCTCACTTTTTGAATCCAGCAACTGCAAGACAGAAGACTAACAAATTTGGGACTTCTTTCAGTTAATAAGGTTGCTCTAGTTTTATTCTGTTGCTGTGATAAGACTGCTAGACAAAAAGCAACTTGTTTCTGCTTCCACTTTCAGGCCACAGTTCATTATTGAGGGAGTTTGGTGATGGGGGAACTATCAACCAATCACATCTAGTTAGGGTGTGGCTACCTGGATCCCCAGGTAGAAAAACCAAGAGAACACAGGTGCTCTCTCTCCATACGCTGCCCGCCTGACGAATAGGATGTCTGACCTCCCACTCTTGCAGCCTGAGTTTCCCCTTTTTAACCAATTAAAAATACCTGTTCTTCTTGAGCTGGCTTTGTTATTTATCGTACTGAACTAATTTCGTTACAGTTTGAAGTCAAAATCATAGAGGAATGCTACTAGTCTGCTCACAAACTCAGTCTTAGCTGGCTTTCCTATATAGCCCAGTGTAATGGACTACCATAACATAATTAATAATCAACACAATCTTCTATAGATATTGCCATAGGCCAATCTGATCTGGACAATTTGTAAACAAAACTTTTTTCTCAATAAATCTAATCTGTATCACATTGACAATCAAAGATAATTAGGAGAAAGACTATGTCCCCAAAATAAAAGCACAGCAAAACAAGATGACTTATTTGTGGTTCTGACATTTTGAAGACCATTACATGCCTGATGTGAGAACTCTGAAGGATTTGTTCTATCCATGAAGCCTGGCTTACTTCTCACTAAAAACATTCCTAATTTGCACTCTCTTAACTAAAAATCTGATGATTAGCAGAACCTGGTAATATAGGCAGTTAGATAGAGAGAAGATTCACAGTAGCCATACGATGAGATTGATATCCAGACTGGGACTAAGAACATAGTGTATAGAAGGCATGTAGGTCTTGGTCTCATAGATAAGCACTAGGGAAACAAGATGGGTTAATTACACAGATCGTCTCTTCAAAGGGAGAGGTGTACAGCCTGTTTCCCAGACAGAAGGTTGAAAACAAATGGTGATAGCCGGGTGACCTCTGTGCTATCTGGATGCTAGGCCACACAGTTCCAACAGACATCTTATCTTGAGTTTATCTTGGTCAATATATAGCCCTGTTCACTCCCAGATCATTATTATGAGCCTATTTACCTGGGGTTTGCTTCCTCAGTAAATCTATAGAATCTATCTTTGTAGAAAATGTCACTAGTATTTTACAAGAATTTCAATGATCAAAGTTTGAACCAATACCAGTTGCTGAGTTGTTGTGAACTGTACTTCCTTCTTGTCTCTCTGGGTCTGACACTCTGATGGGAATGGTATTTGCAGAGAGACAACTTGCCATATAATAGTATTTATAGGGAAAGTTGAGACAATTGAGCTTGTTGAGTGGTATTTCAAATATTAACTATTGGTTTTCAGGCTACGATCTTCTGTCAAGTTATCATCCATAGGTTATATGATAGGCAGAGGAAGGAACTGTGAATTACAGGTTTGAATATACTTGTTTGAAGTGCATATATATATATATATATATATATATATCCAAACTATTGTGATATGATAACTACTGAAACTGAGGTTAATTCTTGGGGTACACAGTGATCATTTTCTCTAATGAATAATTCTTCAAGAAGATAATAATTTGTGTATTCATATTTGCTTTTTGTATTTCTGCCAATAGTGTGTTCTGTTAGGTATACTCCTTTCCCAGAAATGTTAAGAGTTCCATGAGAACTTTCTCCAAAATTAACTGCATACTTGGACACAAAGCAAGTCTCAACAGATACAAGAAAATTGAAAGAGCACCCTACATCCTATCGGTCTACCACAGATTAAATCTGAATATCATAATTATTCTTGAAAAGACATGGAGACTGAACAAGTCACTACTGAATGAAAATAGATGAATATAGAATTTATAAAGAAGTAAAAACATTCTAGAATTGGACTAATATGAAGATGAATACCCAAACTTATGGGACACAATGAAGGCAATTCATAGCATACATGTCTACATAAAAAAAAATAAATTGGAGAGATGTCATTTCAGCTGCTTTTCAGCAAACCTGGAATCTCTACAACAAAAAATAAGAAATCACACCCAAAAGGGATAAATGAAAGAAACTATAAAACTCAGTGCTGAAATTGATAAAAAAAACAATACAAATAATCAGTGGAACAAAGAGTTCATTTTTTGAGAAAAATAGTAAATTGAAAAACCCTTATCCAAATTAACTAAGATATTTAGAGAAAAGGTCCAAATTAACAAAATTCAAAAAAAGAGGGGGGACATTAAAAACAAACATCAAGAAAACCAAGAATAACATAAGGACATGCTTTAAAAACCTATAGTTCACAAAATTGGAGAAATCTACAAGAAATGGATAGTTTTCTCAGTGTATACCACCTACCAAAGTTAAATCAATATCAGGTAAAATTTTAGGCAAACTTATAACTCCTAGAAAAATAAATCAGTTATTAAAAGTCACCCAACAAAAAGAAGATCAGGGACCAAGTGATTTTGTGCAGAATTCTTCTGGATCTTCAAATCATGTCACAAAATAGAATCAGAAGGAACACTGCCTGGTTCATTTTATGAAGCCACAATTACCTTGATACCTAAACTACATAAAGATACAACAAAGAGAATTACAGACCCATTTCTTCTAGGAAAGTAGATGCAAAAATTCTCAGCAAAATATTTGCAAAGCAAATATAACATGATCAATTAGGCTTCATCCCAGAGAAGCAAGGATGGTAAAACATAAATGAATCAATAAAAATAATTCACCATATAAAAAGTGAAATACAAAACAAAACAACAACAAAACAAAACCAAAAACCATATGATCATCTTATTAGACATAGAAAGGCCTTTGACAAAATCTTATACACCTTCAAGGTAAAAGTCCTGGAGAGATTATGGATATAAGGGACATACCTAAAAATAACTACGTGAGGTTACAACAAGCCCATAGGCAGAATTAACTTAAATGCAGGAAAACTCAAAGCATTTTCACTAAAATAAAGAAGACCAAGTTGTCTGCTTCCTCCATACCTATGCAGTGAGTACTTGAAGTCTTAGCTATAGCAGTAAGACTACTGAAGGATATCAAGGGTATGCTAATTGGAAAGGAAGATGACAAAGTACCTTTACTTGCTGGTGATATGGCAGTATATAAGTGACCCTAAAAGCTTCACTAGGATACCCCTACAGTGGGATGTGAAATTAATTCACAAAAAATCAATAGCCCACCAATATGCAGACAAATGGACTAAGAGGATAAGCAACACCATTCATAATAGCCTCAACTCAAAGAGATTTAAAAAAAATATTTGGATAACTATAAGCAAGTAAAGATTGATACGATAAAAACTTTAAGGCAGTAAAGAAGAAAATATCAGAAGATGGAAGGATCTCCTTGTGTTTATGATCAGTAGGATTAATATAGTAAATAATGTTCATCTTGCCAAAAGCAACCTACATTTTCAATACAGTACCTACAAAAATTCCAATGAATTCTTCATAGATCTTGAAAGAACAAATATTAACTTCATATAGAAATACACACAAAAAAAAACCAAAGCAAACAACAACAGCAGAAGATAGCTAGAGCAATCCCAAATAATAAAATGACTTCTAGACCTATTATCATCTCTGAGCTATATATAGAAGTAGCATGGTATAAACACAGAATCAGACACATTGATCAGTGGAATTTAACTGAAGACTCAGACATAAACCCACACAACTATGGGTCTGAATTTTGGTAAAGAAGCCAGAAATACACACTGGAGAAAAGACAGCATCTTTAATAAATGCTGCTGAACAAATGGAACAGCTAGACATAGAAGACTCCAAATGGATCCGTATCTATCACCCTGCACAAAATTCAACTCCACGTGGATCAAACACCTCAACATAAAACCAGATACACTGAACCCTGGATTGTCTTGAAAACCACAAGATGTTGGAAATACCAGAGCAATAGGATACCTGTGAAGGAGAGCTGCTAACAGGGTGTGGAACCAGTCCAAGAGAGAGAGAAGTGTATTGCAATCAATAAAGCTGAGATTAGTTGGAGATTTGAAGAACACTTTAACAATAGACGTGGAGATCCAAAACTTAGAGTTTTCCCCAGTTTTTTAAGCCTTGATTTGTTCTAGTATTTCCTATGCTTCCTTTCCTCTCTTTTGGAATGGTAATGTATATCCAGTGCCATTGTATGGTGGAAGTATGTGATCTTCTTTTTTATTTTTATTTTACAGGGGATTGTGTTAAGGGATTGCCTTGATTTTTCAGAAGAGACTTTGAACTTTGGACTTTAAAGAGTCCAAAGTTGAGACTGTGATAGACTCTGGGGATTTTTGAAGTTGGACTGAATGGATTTTTGTGTTATGTATGACTAAAAGCCTGTGGGTGCCATGGGATGGAATGTGGTTGTTTGAATAAGCTCATATATTTGAATGTTTAGTCATCAGGGAGTGACACTACTTGAAAAGAATTAGGAGGTATGGCCTTGTTGCATTAGTTGTGGTCTTATTGGAGAAATTGTGCCCCTAAGAGGTGGGATTTGAGGTTTCAAAAGCCTAAGCCAGGCCCAGTGGCTCTCTCCTGCTGCTGCCAGTGGATCCAGATGTAGCAATCTCAGCTACTACTCCAGCATTGTGTCTGTCTTTAAGTTGCCATGCTCCCACCATGATGATAATGGACTAAATGTCTGCAATTATGAGCAATCTCTAATTAAGGACTTGATTTTATAAGAGTGGCTGTGGTCATAGTGTCTCTTCACAGCAATAGAACAGTGTCTTAGACAGCTATACTCACAGACCAGTACCTTGTTTATACTTCATCAGTGAATCTTCCTCCTCTTGCAGGTGGGAACAAATATAGGAACCCACATCCAGACACTATACGGAGAGGTAGAGACCTTGAAACACTCATCTCGAAATGGAATTTCCCTGTCAAATTCTACCCATCATTGCTCAGGAAACCCTGCTTAAGTGGATACAGAAAGAGTTTAAGAGCCAGAGGGGATGGAGGAAACAAGACCCTCTAAACCAACATGATCAGTGCTCATATGAACTCACAAAAAGTGAGGAAAATGTACAGACCCTACACAGATCTGCACTAGATGGTCCTAGAGGTGAAAAGGAGCAGTGGACACATGCCCCTTTCCCTATCTGCAATCGATAAGAGAGTTCCACTAGGGAAATGAACAGCTCTCAGGGATAGGCTGCATGCCCAGCAATAGATGGTAAATGGAAAAGAAACTCACGTCCATCTTTGAAGGTTCTTTGTCTTCTAATGTGTCAGGGCTTTTCCTTTCTGTCATTTTAAATTATTTATTTATTTTATTTTATATATGTGTGTGTGTGTGCATATATTTTCCCTATAGATTATTTGCATATAAATTATGGCTTACAGCTTTGTGCTTTTATGGGGTTCCAGAATGTGCAAATGAGTGGTTCTCTGCACCTGTATCTGTCCCTTTTCTTGGGCGCTCCTTTAGTTTTTCTAATCAGATATGTTTTATCTTATTATATTTTATTAGTATCCGTTACCTGCCTCTTTTTTTCTAAATGAAAGACAGAAAGGGAGTAGATCACCATAGGAGGAAAGGGAAGGGGAACTGGTAGGTGTAGAGGGAAGGGAATTATAATCAAATAGATTATATGATAAAAATAAATTTTTAAATGCTCCTTAAAAGAGAGTTCCATGAGATAACAATCATGTACTGTTGGCATATCATGAATTTACATTTTTCTTCTTTGTACAGTATGTTCATTATACATTTGAAAGCTTGTCTCTGGGAATGGAGAGATGGCTCAGTGACAAAAGAGTAGGCTCACAACCAGAACGACTAGAAGTTTAACCCAGAAATTCTGTAGATGCCTCATTCCCAACTTCCAAGAAACACCTGCTGTCACTCTGAAAGTAGTCTTAGTAACTGTGATTTCTCTAAAGTTAACTTTATTTGTGAATGAAAACAGCACCTAAACCAATGCATTTGTTACTCATGATGAGTCTGTCAAAGTACACACAAAAAATACAATCTGTTACATCAGACTGTTACCATTCTCAGATTCAACATACTGACATATATGTACATCTGTGTTGGTATCTACATCACACATATTTATATATTATAGACTCCTTATGTTTTGACAAATAAATGTAATTCCAATAAAGCATACTCTGTTCAAACACATGTATCATCTTCCTTTTCTCTAGTACATAACCTCCTTCCTACTACCAGCCATAAATTTTCTTTCTGGCTTGGTGTAGTAGGTCCTTCTTTCTATGTATTGCTTTCTTTGGTTGAATAAAGAGACTGCCTTGGCCTTTTGATAGAGCAGCCCTCAGGTAGGCGGAGTAGACAGAACAGAATTCTGGGAGGAAGAAGGGAGTGAGAGAGAGAGCTGCCACCATGAAATCACCAGAGTCAGACATGCTGACTCTTTTCCGGTAAGCCACGATCTCGTGGTAAACACAGATTAATAGAAATGGGTTAGTTTAAGACGTGAGAGTTGGCCAAGAAGAGGCTAGTTATAATGGCCCAGGCAGCGTTTAATGAATACAGTTTCTGTGTAATTATTTCAGGTGTAAGTTAGCCAGGCGGGAAGGAACAAGGGGAACGTGGTCCGCTCCTCATACTACACTGGCTTAAAATAAATCACACAAGTGTCTTCACAATTGTTAATTCATATCAGAGAAGGAATTGTCTAAAAATTGATGCTCAATGATGCTTAAATTGTTTTGGTCTTTAACATAAGTGTGTAGAATTAAAACAGTGCTCAAAATTTACTTAACTGAGCTACTCCCGCCTGTGATTATGATAGTTATTTGAAACAAAACCTACTCAAATCTGGCCAATATCAGAAAATTGACAATAATATGATTAGAAATATAACAATCTAGAGAATAAAATAATAACTAACAGAAACATAAAAGAATGACAAATATGCATTACAAAAGTATGTATTTATATATAATTATAAACAAAAACAAATAATACATGACTATGTAATGAATGTGGTAGGATACTGCCTTACCATAGGATAAACTAGATATATATAAGATCACCTTTGGGAAGGCTAGGGTTGTAGATCAGTAGTCTAATGCTTGTTCAACATGTACAAGACCATGGGTTTGATTCACCTCTCCTTTACCATGAGAAAACAAAAGCCATTTATCTCAAAAGATGTGTATTAAATTCCAAAGAGAAAAAAGTAGATTTACATTGTAGATATCTGGAAAATGCTGTCTTTGTGTGTTTGCTAGCTTCCTGGTTGGTGAAAGGGTCTTACTTGTAGCGCAGGCAGGCCAGAAACTTATAGCACTCCTACCTTGATCCCCTAAATGCTGAGATTTTGCCACTACACATGGCACTTACCTCCTTAACTATATTGTTATAATTGAAATTGCTATTAGTCATGATATGACTACTGACATGGCACCCTGATGTTACAGCACCTTTTTGAGGTATTGCTCCAAGCAACAGCCTACCTAAAGCTAATTATACGGAGCAACTGATAAACCCCAACTGGAAATCTGCCTTCAACTATGTTCTACATTCTCCCAATTCTAAGCACCATTAGATATGAAGTAATTCTGACCGTACGAAATAAACTGAAGAGCATGGGGGTGATGGTGCATTCCTCTAACTCCAGTATTCTGGGTGATGCAGGATCATCAAGCATTTAGGGCAAGCCTCAGCTGCATGCAAGTTCTAACCAGTCTGAGCTACATGAGACTTTGTCTCAAGAGAAACTGGAGAAGGATGAGGAAGAAAAGAAAGAAGTGGAGGAGGAGGAAGAAGGGAAAGGGCAGGCAGGGGCAGGAGGAAGAAAAAAGGGAGAAGTTGGGGAGGAGGAAGTGGCAATAGCAGCTGTAACTTAAACAATATAAGGAAATGCAATCTGAAAAATGGATGAGACTCTAGAAAAGAGATTATTGTTTTTAATTTTACCATAGCCAACACTGGGATGATGGCTGAAAATGTTTAATTTGAAATTTGATTTGAACAATGCCAGTAGATTACATGCCAAGAATATTTTATTGTTCATTTTCTAGTATAATTTCCAAAATGTAGAGTGATTGTATGGGGTAGTATTTAATTTATAAGAAATATATGATGAAAGATTCAATTGCCATGAAGCATCCTTCTGTAGAAAACAGATACCCCAGAAAAAGTAGAGGGAACATGCGTAAATAAAATTTTGGAATGAGGGTCCTGGAATTCTGGAGAATCTGACATAACAGTACAGCAGCAGGTGCATTAGGACAGTAAATATTTCAAAATAAAATATTTTAAAAATGGCAAACACATGCTAGGAATCTATTATTTTTAAGTCATGTATATTGGGGATCTCTAGCTAGAGGCCCCATTCCACACTCAATCTCACGCCTCCCATTCCAGACCCCATCCCTCAGAAAGCCCGCCAAGGGTCATCTCCTCCCCTGGATTTTGGCACCAAATTGATAAGTATTGGATCCTTGGTTATTGGGTATCTTCCACTACCAATGTAATAAGCCAATAAAGTTGAATTAATAACTAAGTCCAGGTTTAATAAACAGAGTGACATAACTCCTGGGTGACTCTTGGAAAGGCAAGAGGGAGCACATGAGAAGTCTGGTTACCAGGCCTCAAATAGCCTGGATGCATGGTCGTGAGCAGCCCCAGGGGAGGAACTGACCCTTGGCAGGCTTTCTGAGGGGTGGGGTCTGGAATAGGAGGAGTGAGACCAGAGCATGGAATGTGGCCCAAGTTAGAGATCCCCCAACAACGTGTTATAATGTTTTCCTTTGATAAAAAGAAAAACTCTGGAGTATTGCTCAGCGGGAAAAAAACAAACAAACAAACAATGACATCTTGAAATTTTCAGGCAAATGAATGGAACTAAAAAAAAAAAAATCCTGGTTAAAATAACCCAGACCCAGAAAGACAATCATGGTATGTACTCACATACTTTTCTTTAGACCTAAAGAAAAGGATACTCAGGTTACAATCCACAACTCCTGAAAAGTTATGCAACAAGGACCCTAGGAGAGACATGCACGGATGCCCCTGGGAAGGGGAAATAGGTAAGATCTCCTGAGTAAAATGGGAGCACAGGAAGTGGCAGGAACGGTGGGGTCAAGGGAAGAGGGGAGGAGAACATGAAGAAATGGTATGGTTGAGTTGTGGGAGGGACAGAGAGGGAGAGCAAGGAAAGGGATATCTTGATGGAGGGAAACATTATGGGGCTAGGGAGAGTCCTGGCATTAGAGAAATTCCCAGCAATTCACAAGGATGACCCCAGCTGAGTCTCCATGCAATAATGGAGAGGGTGTCTGAACTGGCCTTCCTCTGTAATCAGATTGATGACCAACGTAATTGTCATCACAGAATCTTCATCCAGAATCTGATGGAAACAGATGTAGAGATTCACAGCTAAACACTGGGCCAAACTCCTGGAGTCCAGTTGAAGAGAGGAAGGAGGGATTAAATGAGTAAAGAGGTCAAGATCATGATGGGGAAACCCACAGAAACAGCTGACCCAAGCTACTGGGAGCTCACTGATTCTGGACTGACAGTTGGGAAACCTGCATCTGACCAAACTAGATACTCTGAATGTGAGTGACAGTTCTGGGACAAGGACAATCAGTGGGGCCACTGGCAGTGGGTCCAGAATTTATCCCTAGTGCATGAACTAACTTTTTTGGAGCTCATTCCCTATGGAGAATACCTTGCTCTATCTGGATACAGGAAGAAGGAGCTTGGTCCTGCCTCAACTTGGTATGCCAGACTTTGTTGACTCCCCATGGGAGGCCTTATTCTTTTCTGAGAAATGGATGGGGAATTGGGTGCGGGGAACATGGGGAGAATGGGAGGAGAGGAGGGAGCAGTAACTGTGATAGGTATTTAAAATAAAAAAATTGCTTCTAAAAAAATAAACAAATAAAAAGAAAAATCAATCCCATCATAATCTTTCAAAGTGTATATTGTGATAGCTCAATAAGATACAATATTGCCTTTTTTAGATATATTCTTAATAAATATTTGTTAAATAAATGAAATAAATAAAAACAATTTAAACGTAAAAGAAAAATGATGTGACCTGTGGGGACAAATCAGAGAGGAACTAGAGAGGGAGAATAAATAGGAAGTAGGTTATTTCCTGAGCTAGTAGTCGTAAATCTATACTACACAGAGAAAATGCAGACAAATGTGTCAAATGTCCACATATAAAAATATGTGTTATATAGAAATATGCATCAATGTACATATATATTTATACACACATACATACACAGGAAGATATTTTCATGCTGAAAACATTATGTATATCTGAATATGGTAACGTAATGGAAGTGATCCAGTAATTTTTTCATTTGTGCTTGAGTCTAAGTCTTCCCATGTTGCCCAAGCTGACCACAAGAATGTGGTCCTCATAACAGCTTCCTTAGTACTGGGATTTACAGGTGTACACAGATGCATGTAACCACCATACCTCGATCAATGTAGTCACTATCGTAGTGACCCTTTGTCTATAAAAATTGTTTCCCAAATATATTTTTAAAAAAGTGCAAATGAAATACTTGTTGGCTTTCAACTTAGGGAGCAAGGATAACGTATTTTATAAACTCTTTTCTTTTACTTTTAATCTAAAAGCATTTACTCTGCACTGAATTTATGATGAAGAGAACCACCTTAATTTCTCCTCACTCTCAGCTTTCCTCTCTTGTGTTGGAAAGTGGATATCACTTAGGGTTCCAACATTTGTATTGGTATTTGATGGCAGCCTGTATTCTCTATTAATTGTAATTTTAAAAATGTGGTCCACTTACGATTTTTACTCTATGTTATTCGACTGAAAAGTCAAGCTATATTTTTATTTAGGGCTAATGTCCTTTTGCAGGGTTGATCCTCGGCTTTGTACCACTAAAACCTTCATGAACTTTAAGATGAAAAAACGGACTCGATTTCTAGCTGAACTAAAAGCTTTCTCCTTTCTAGACACCACTTTGGCTTCTGAAAGCTATAGTAATGTCTTGATGTGCTTTTTTGAGGATCTGCACACAAATACACACTTGAGCTCAAAAACACCTGTGAGGCACAGAGCATGAGCCAGAGGGGTTTCATTTTTAGTGCAGCGCCTCCTTTGTCAGAATTATTATTTTCCTTAAATTTAGTGCAAAAGCATGAGACATTTTATAGCTGATGCATAATATATGACTGTCTATAAATCTAGCCTCTGTCTGGCATCAGACATGTATAAGAACCAAGGTGTTATAAATTTACCACAGTGGTTGGTTTTAATAGCTCTGCACAGTGTAAGTTCAAGGCACTAGAGCTTTGGAATGTTTCAAAACTTTCTAAGTTCAAGTCATTCTGTTACTTTCACCTATTGAAGAGGAGATAAACTAACTGAAGTGTCAGTTAATCTCTAATTTCTTGATTTATATACCCTCACAATGCAGGCAGTTAAAAGTCCAGTGATATTCTGAATCATAAGACTTCGTTTTTCTTACACTGCCAAAACAAGCTGAGAGCATTTAGCTCTTGGGAGACCCAATTAGAAAAGACTTGGGGTAAAAATCTCCTAGTTATTATTGTAGGAAATGTTAGGTGAGTCTGATTATGATCCACGCAGTCTCTTCTCTCATTCACTTAACTGCCTAGTTCCAACTACACCCTAAGATTTTCTATTCCTAGAGGTGTTTTGTTACTTAACATATACCCCATTTCTGTTCATGCTAGTTTAAGTTAAGTTGCAAGCCTCTTACATCAACAACTGCCTATATAGATGAGCATGTTGGTGTATTCCTGAAATGTCAATAGTTCGGGCAATAAGGCAGATCTAGTGAGATCCTCTCTCAAACCTGTGCCCACAAAACTCTCATTGTGATAAAGAGGCTTCTAAACTTTAGCAAAAGATGGGTTGATAAACAAAAGGGGGGGGTCTTACACCGCTGTATACACATGAAAACTAAGTCAAAAACAAGAAAAGGGGACTTATTCAAATTTTCAGGGAAAAATATCTTATATGTTTGAAAAAGATTCCTGAACTCTTTTGATAAGTCCAGATCTAGGCTAAAATGTACTTAGATTAAGCCCCTTATCTAAGACTTAATATATAAGTAGTTGAGCAAAGCAATAATTTTCTTAGGGTACTGGCTTGAAAATAAAACTGTAATTCCCTCTATTACCTACTTTAAAGACCTAAGTAACCAGATGGGAATTCATATGCAAACCTTTGAATATTGGAAAGTGTCTTAAGATGCATTGTCAATAACAAAAATAATTCTCAGTTGATTATTTTTCACTTCGCAGCTATCTTTCTCTAGTGGGTTAAGGTTTGCTGCAATCGTTACTCATTTTAATTAGGATTGAAAAAATCAGTCTTAGCATATAAAGCTAAGAGTGAGAAAAAGCAGCTCATGGAGAGGAGAATATGGAAGGCTCACCTGGTATTACCTTGTCCAACTTTATATTTAGAGAAAGTATCTATATATAAAATTTCCATGAGACAAAATTAAACTTTGAATTTTTTGTTTTAATTTTCAGAAATGTAATTTACACTTTCACTATTTACCCTCACAAGTCACTTTCTTTAAACATAAAAAGAGAACAAACAGAGCCCTAATATAATGGAAATCAAATACTGTACATGAACCTGGTCAAATAGTACAAAATAAAATATGAGATGATTCAGAGTGACCTCAGAGCAAAAGTATGTGCTAAAATTGCTTAGGTAAGGAAAGTTGCAAAAGTATCTGAAGTACTTGTTGAAAAATATATTCCAATAATAGCCCATAAATATGAATTTATCATAGACGTTTCCTTTTTTAAAAAGCTGTCCCAGATTCCATGCAAGCTTCCAAAGGGCATAAATAACCAACAGTCCTACCCTGCTATGATACCTATGAATCACAACAATGACCAGCACGGGATTATAACTCTGAGGTCACAATAGTAATGCACAGACCTTGAAAGTATCCAACAGCTCTCTAATTACACTTAAGATCTTCTCAACCAGAAGGACACCATGCCAGAGCCTAGAAACCTAGCCCTCACCCAGGGCTAGTGAAGTTATGGATCTTGGAGGAGAACTTACAACCACTACATTTCTAAAACTACATAATCCCTGACTAAAATCTGAAGGTTTGCTCCTATTCCCACACATAAGTGCAGGCCTCATCTTTCATCAAAGAAACTTCTCTTTGTAACAGATGGAGGCCATCACAGAAAATGACAACAAACTTCAGGGTTGTAGATCCCTGTCCCAATGGATACATCTATAAAATACTACTACACTTAAGCCCCGGGAATCGCTATGGAAGAGGGGGCGGAAAGATTGTAAGAACCCAAAGATTGGAGAGTTTGTTGTGAGATTGTGTGTCATAGTAATATCAGAAACTTTATCCATAAAGTCTCACCAGCATCAGTGCCTAAGCATGAGCTGAATGAACGCAACAACAATGGGCAATGCCGAAGCGGATGGGGAGCCCATGAGGTCACAAGCCTACACAGCAGCTAAGGAATGTCGAGAGAAGGAGAAATGGTGTTTCCCAGGGAAGAACACACCAATAAGTTATTCTATTACAAATGTTCATTCCTAAAAACATTCATATGAATTAAGTTATAAATACACTGAGCACGCTATTTAGAATATGTGTGTATTATGTATATTATGTATGTATGTATGTATATGCATGTAATAGCAATTAACGTAAAAAGAGGACATAAATTTGAAAGGCAGTAAGGATGGAAGGTTTGGAAGTAGGAAAGGGAAGGGAGAATATTTCTTAAGAAAAAAAAAAAGAAAGCTAGTCTGCTTGTTCCTTTATGTGCAAACACTGAGAACTGAAGTTTTAACTGAATTGCATTGATATGAAACATGATACCATAATGATGGAAGAAAAGAGACTTCAGATGTACAGCTGTCCATTGAGGATGGGTGAAGGTAGTAAGGAAGGTGTTTCTCCTGCTGCCATCCCTACTCTCCTCATCAGACACCACACCAGCAAAAGCAATAGAATAATGTAGGCTAATACCTACTCCTCTCTGTGCTTATGATGTGTTAATAGGCAATCAAGAAGAAAAGATAATGCCATTATAACTGATGATAGTCCAGATTTTACTGTCTTACCATATCTGTAATAAAAGGTCTCACACTGGGACCTCCCAAGTTAAATTACATGCAAGTACAGAGAATGATTCTCACTGGAATGCTTGAAATACCAGATTCAGAAACCTTATTCTAAGAATGGCCTTGACATTTACAAATTGTTCTATATTCTGAAGGCCAATAAGGGTAAAGAAATGCAGAGATGCTGTTAAAGACATCATGCACTATGGACATAGGACTTGGAAGATTTGAACTGAATCTGATATGAAAGACTCCTCCCTAAGAACTAATTTTCATAGTACCTGAAAGAATGTGCAAGCTGTCAAAGAAGAAAGCAGCCAACTGTTCTACACCCAGCTGTGATGTTTATGATTCACAACAATGATCATTGTGGCAAGGTATCCCTAAAGCTGTAATAGTGTCACTTTTACCTTGGTAGTAACTAGCAACTGTTTTATTAGACTTAAGGTCCACCCAACAGAGGGAAATCATTCCTGGAAATGGAATCCTAGCCATATAACTGGTGCCAATGATGTCATGGATCTTAGAGGATAAGCTATTATACTGTCACTTTATTAAGCCAGCATAGGTCCTAATTTTATTTTAATATGTGTAGCTTTCACCCGTTGCCAAAGAAGCTTCTTTTTAAAATAGATAAAGACTGTCATAGAAAGCCACAATTGTTCAAAATGCGGACAGCTACTGATAGATCTCAGGCGGCTCAGCAATGATGGATACAACTACATCATAATCCCCACACTTAAAGCTCAGGGGATTTCTCACAAGTGGGAGCAGAAAGATTGTAAGAGCTATTGGACCAAGAAGTGTGTTGTGAGATTGTCTCCCCTAGAAATGACAGGAAAGTTACACTAATGATACCTCAACAATAGGGCTTCCTGTGTAAGAGTTGAATAATGACAACACAAACAGACATAGTAGCATAGAAGGGGGAATTATTATGGGGCCTCACCCCTAGACAAAGGACTGCATGCAACAACAGTATTTAGAGAGTATTTAATCTTTCTCAGTGGTGGGCTCCCTAATTGCTTATCCAATTTCAAATTGTCAGACCTGAAATCATATAGACACAAGAAACACTAAATGAACTCAGAAGGTTGTATTTATTTATGTATTTATGCAAATATGTGTGTGTAACCATAGCTCTTTAAAGAATTAGTCAGGAATTTAAGACACGATATGGGAGGGGTTGGATGGAAGTGAGAGAAGGAAGAAACTATATATAATATATAAGTATATATATTAATTGTAAAAAAATAGGCCAGGCATAGCTGTACATGCTTATAATCTAAGCACTTAGAAGGCAGAGACAAGCAGATTTCCAAGAAAGCTTGGTCTATGTAATGAATTCCAGGCCAACTAGGGATACATGGTAAAACCTTTTAGTAAATAAATAAATAAATTTTAATTGTAAAAACCAAAAATAGCTTGTATTAAAGATAGATATTTAAAAATGCATTATATCCATTGACGATTTCCAAATGTATCTTCAGCTATGTCTCCCATAATTAAATTCATATCAACATTTCAAGGTAGATGTCTAGCAGTCATCATTAACCTATTAAGAAAAACAAAAACAAAGTCTTGGGGATGGAGAGATGACTCAGCGGGTAAAGTGTCTGTTCTAAAGCATAGGATCTGAATTTGAATCCCCAGAACTCATGTAAAAGCCAGGTACTGTGGCATGCATCTTTAATCTACATGTTCCTAGGGTGAGATGGGTGACAGGGCCAGAAAAATACCGGAATCTAGTAACCCTGCTATCCCAGCATACAAAACGGCAAAACAAGTGTCTATCTCAAACAAGATAGAAGGTAAGAGCCAATGCTGTAGATGGTTCTCCTGTTCTCTGCAATCTTATGCTAGCATCTGTGTGTGCCTACAATCATGCACTGAACTCTCTCTCTCTCTTACGCACGTATGCATACACACATACCACCACCAACACCATCACCACCACCACACACCACACACACATGAAATTAAAAGAAAATAGATGTCTATTTCCCCCCTTCCATAGTGCTCCCTCTTCAACCACACTGTAACCACCAAATCTACTTAATTAATGGACTGAAAACTAAGTCATTGTTAATTATACTTCTCTTTCATTGGGTGTTTGTGTTTTACCAATTTTTGTTTGAGAAAGGATATTGCTAAGTGAGTCAAACCTAAGTAGCCCTGGCTAGTCTCAAACTCATGGCAATACATGTGCCTCAGCCTCCTGAATGCTGGGACCAGAAGCAAGCCACTGAGCCCATCCTTGTATTCTGTCCTTGCTCCTTCAACTCTAAAAGTCTCCTACCCTCTACCCATTAACAAGACAAATTGTCTCTGTGTTCAAATGAATAACTCACTACATAGCAATGTCTACTGGCACACTTGATGAATCTGCTGTTCTTTAACATATAGGTTGATGAAAAAGATGATTAATTATTCTCTCTGCTTGCATTTCTACTGCATGATAATTCATCCACTACTCAAAAACAATGTGAATAAATTCTTTGGGTTTTGCAACACTTTGAAAAATGTCCAATCACATCTTTGTTCACCTGTTTAAAACTGGTGACCATCTTTGTTTAGATTGGTCCCTCTTTGTGTCTGTAGTTTTAACACGTTAATTAGGAAATACACAATTGGTTCCCCTAAAATATATTGATTTGAATGATAAACAATACATTGTATCTATCTGAAACTCCAGTGGTTTCCTATTGTAGTTAAAAGTTAATAAATAGCATTATTTGTTCTTTGAAAAGTCCACACATATATTTAATATATATTTATAATATTTACCCCCACTACCTGGCTTTATCTTTTTTTTGAGAGATCCTAATATGTTCCTCTCCCAACTCCATATCCTTTTAAAATATAATTAATAACCCACAGAGTCTAATTAACCCATGCCACTATGCACATGGGTATGGGGTCTTCCACAGAAACATGGGCAATCTACCAATGCCCATACCCTGAAGAAAAGTGACTCTTCACCCTGATCTTCCTATGGCTAATTTCATCCTTTTATTAATCTCCTTGTTAGTATTGCTCCCTCAGGTAACTGTAACTCTTGTTGCTCAATGCAAATTAGTTTCACAACCATTACCCATCAGTGACCTGCATTCATTTTAGCTGTTTTTAATATTGCATAGTACATGTGACTCATTTAAAAGAGAACTTCCAATGTTCAATCTTTCACTACCAGCATATTATAGAACAGAGCCGGGTGGAAAGTGATCACTGGGAAATATGTGTTGAATGATGACTGGGTATGTCTCATAGTAGAATTCTGTCTCATCCCTGCATAACTTATCAAATCAAATAAATTGTGCCTTTCTAATGGAACACATGTTTGATGTTTCTAAAGTGTGATTTTTAAAGTAGTATTCAAATTCAGATATCTTCATTTTCTCTTCTTATTGTTTTTACGTTTTCCAAATCTACAAAACATTGCTCCAAATACTTTCTCAGTTTGGTTGGATACTGAAAAGTCATAAATCTGTGTTAGAGCTTGTGCCAGTATAATCTCCACCACTCTTCAGTTTGGGTGTGGCGCTTTTGTTGTGACACTGAATGTGCCTATAAAGAGAGTTTTCCCTCAGATTTTGAAAACATAATTTAGGAAATAGCACCAAAATTATGAAATGTAGCTATAAGGATGCCAGGGTGTGATCGCAGAAACTGGTGACAGCAGAAACTGGTGATGGCAGAATCTGGTGACGGCAGAAACGGGTGATGGCAGAAACTGGTGTTGGCTTCATTGAGATGATCAAGGACTCTGAGTCAGTTCATGTCCTTCTCCTTGTTGAACAATCTGCAAACTGTCCCTTACCCTTAGTCCAGACCCCAGGTTCAGTGACCAACCATAGTTTTTCTATCCTGAACCTCCTTGTCTTTTAACACCAACAATGTGAGGAAATTGCAAACATCTTTCACTCCATGTCCCAGTGCTTAACTCACGATCCCTCAGAGTAGGATTGGAATTTCTAAGGTGACAGTGCCTTTTGGGATGTATAGGTTTTGTATTGTAGTGTGTGTTTTTAAAAGTGAGACAACTCATTTTCTCAATACATTTCTATTTTTTAAAATTAATATATAATTACTTAATTTTCCCTTTCCTCTCTCCACCCCCTTGCTCTCTCTCAAACCCATAGCCTCTACTTCTTTTATTTTTGTAACACAAATACGTGCATGTATACATACACATGCATGTACACACATATGTACATATATATTCTGCTCAGTTCATATGATGCTTGTATGTGTATGATTTCAGGGCTAACCTCTTGTTATTGTATCATATTTTCAAATACTGGGGATTCTAGGAATGGCTGCCTCTGACAGGTGCTGTGAAATATTCTTGGGATACAGCATTTAGGAAAACCATGAACACATATTAAACACAGATTAAATTTCAGTGGATTTCACTATTGATATGTCATTCTCATGGTCATTGTTTTTGCACAATATCTGCCTTCATGCTCCCTGTAACTCACTTTAAGACTTTCATTTGCTGAGATTTGTGCAAACCAGATGCATGAGTTTCATACCACAAGAAGGTCCAGAGCAGCTTTATGGGTGACCAAATATGGAGAACAAAAGGGCAGAAAACTGACAGCTGTTGTTGCTGCTGTAGCTGGTGTGTGTGTATCTGTGTGTGTGTGTGTCTATCTGTGTGTGTGTCTATCTCTGTGTGTGTTTGTGTGTGTGTGTGTCTATCTGTGTGTGTGTGTATCTGTGTGTTTGTGTGTCTATCTCTGTGTGTGTGTATCTGTGTGTGTGTGTCTATCTTTGTGTGTGTGTGTGTATCTGTGTGTGTGTGTGTGTGTGTGTGTGTGTGTAGATGTCTAAAATCATCCTGGAGAAGAGCTTCAAGAATAAATCCTAATCTTTTTTGAGACATGAGTTTCTCTTATATTATACTTCAAGTGAAGGCATAATATAACTTGGTTAGAATTTTATTTCCTGGAAACGAAATAAATTAGACTTTATTTTGCATATTCAAATTGATCATATTTTAAAATATATAAAATATGGCATGCATTTACTTCCCTTCTTTGTGTCCTTTCCCCACATTTCTTCTTGTATTCAAGCCAACATTTGTTGAAGAGTTAGCACATTCAAGTGAGATTATTACTGCACTGCTTGGCTCCTACTGGCCTGTGTGGCTTTCGTCAAACCATATATTTTGTTTGAAACATATGCAATCAAGGGTCACATAAATTATTTCTCCGGAAACCACACAGTAATTTAAGCATATGGCAGAGGGACTTCTGAGTGTTTAATCTGCCAAGCCCGACCTCCAACTTCTAACTAACAGATTGCTATGTAATTTTTAATTAACTCTTTTTCCTTACAGGGGCTTGTTATAGATGTGGTATGGATAGCATAATGTGGCATATTCGCCATATGGCTTTTGTCTAACTACAGCTTTCGTTCAGTGGAGCTTACCCGTAGAAAATTGGCATCACTTGAACCATTGGGTTTCAAATTAACTTACTAGTGATCACTGCATGATATGTTTTAAAATATCAGGCATGTAATAGCTACCTGAAGAACAAAAGCAGCAAAAGTAAAGTGCTCTGATATTCCTGGCTTCCTTGTCTTCCCCTCAGGGTAGAACACTATCCTGTTTGTTGCAACTGTGATGATATTTGTGTCATGTCATCAAATAATTCCACTATCAGAACTGGGCAGCATCAGATGAGTTTGAGGGAAGAAAAACATCTTTTTCTATTTTGCTTTTTCAAACCAAATGTTGATACAACATCAAAAACATGTAGAATTGGTATTTATTGAATATTTTTGAATGTTATAACATACTAAATAAAATATTTTCAAATAAAACTAACTCTAAAATGAACAATTCGCAATGGATATTTATTTTACTATTGTACTAATAGTATAATAATATTCTACTTACTATGACTTTGGAAATAAAGTAAAATTTATATAATTAAGATCTTTCATTTGTTTCTTTAAAATGTATTTTTCACTTTTATATGCGTGTTGTTATATGCATGTTTTCACATTTATGGTGTGCATGTATATATAGTTGTATACATCTATGTGCAAGTGTATGGAGGGCAGAGTTTGCTGTTGGGGATCATCCTTGAATGCTCTTTCACCTCATTTGATGAGGTACGCAGGGTCTCTCAGTCAAATCCAGACCTTACCCATATGGCCAATCCTGATAGCCAGCTTGCTTCAGAGGATCTTATGTCTCTACCTTTTGAGGATGCAATTACAGGCTGGGATTAAAGTACTTGCCCCGTGGCCTGTATGTAGATTCTGGGTATATGAATTCCAGTGCTCATACTTGCATAGCAAGGACTTTAACCACCTCAACACACACACACACACACACACACACACACACACACACACACACATTATGTCCCCATCTTCAATCATCTTTTATCAAAAAAATTATAGAAAATAGTATGTGAGCTTTTATGCTATTAATAGCTTGATATCTCCTTTTTTATTTTGAGACATGAAATAAGCCCAGAAAATGAAAAACAGCAGTTGCAATATGGCTTCTGAGTCTTCTGCAAACTCTCTGGAAAAATGCAAAAAAAAAGGGGAGAGGGGATTGTTCACATCAGTAATTCTAATTAATTTCCCTTTGTTAACAAAGGATGCTTTCCTCTTAGTGGGAAAAGAAACATATACAAGATTGACAATGAATCTGCCTTGGTAGTTAGATACATAATCAAGATAAAGTAGTGTCTACTATCAATAGTAGATGTGTGTCCATTTAATTCTAAATAACTTCTAATTTGCCTGAAATGCATAAGCAGATTACTCACATTAAAAGTAATGTCGGACTAAATCCCACACAGAGTCAATATTTAAGTATTTTAATATAAATAAGCTCTTCTGTAAACAATTTGGAGGAAAATAGAAAAGGATAGTAGCATTGCCTTGGGTTATACAGAATAATCTTTCTGTATAAAATTCATATCCCAGGAAGTACTGGAATGCTTAATTGGATAAAAATTGTAATACTTTCTATGGCAAATTGAGCATAGTAGCAAACCCCCATATTTCTAGTAGTTAGATGCCAGATGAGGGGATCAGCAGCTCCATTCAGCCTGATCTACCTAGCAAGAGTCTATCAAGAAGGAAGAAACTGAACAAAGACTACAAAGTATTTGTGTAACATGCTTGTAACACACTATAAAATCAAAGATTTAGCTTTGAATTCATACTGAAACATTCATTCAAAGGGGAGACATGGAGCTAAAACAGAAACATTCAAAGCAGATATCTATTAAGAAGTGACATATTTTTCGATACCTTGACTTAAACTCTAAAGGGTCTGAATAGTTATTAAGGTGAAATGGCAAGCAGAATAGTTTATTTACAAAGAATTTTTCTAAGGTGAACCACTGTTGTCCTGGAAAACACACCCAAGTCTCTATTATTAGCAAATGTTCAGTGTCTTTCCTTTGTCTAAAGATGAGTGGGAAGGGCTTAACATGACTTTGAGACTGCCAGTGCCTTACATTTGGAGGTGATAGTTATGTCTGATAGGTGGGTATCATACCTGAGGGATGGCTTAGAGGCTGCTGAACAAGCCTGGCAAACCGCCCCATCATTAAGATGCACATACTCTTCCAGATCATAAACTGGATAGGAGAGAACCAGAGACACCAGAGCAATGTATCAAGTTCTGTGAGGAATAGGGAATGGGTCTAAAGGATTCTTGGATTGAAAGGGATGACAACTCATACAAAGTTACATAGGCCAGTCTGATTTAAATATCTGTCAGGTGAAGAAAATACAACTCCCTCTTGTTGAAGCATGCATCAGTTAAGAACTTTACATAGCCAGGTGTGATGGTTTACACCTGTAATCCCAGCACTCTAGATACAGGTGCAGGATCATCAGGAATGCATGGGTGCACTTAGAGTCCAGCACAAGTTACATGAGACTCTGTCTCATAAAGCAACAACACAAAATCAGCGAGAAGAGTGCACTCAAAACCCTCTACATGCCTTCCTTTCCCTTTAACTCTTTTCTTTCCTTTCTTGATACTTTAACCTCAGAGCTGCTAGAAACTAACTATATCAGTGTAAGGAGAGGAGAAGAAAGAATAAAATAGCCATTCCCACAGCTTTTCCCACTCAGAAGCTTCTCTCTGCAGTACAAGTCAACATCTTAGACTATCATTGGAGTTTTGCTTATGAAATGATAAGGTCCACATTTTAATACTTTTTAACAATTTGTTGTTCACAAACTCTTTATATCTTTAATTCTTTATTACTTATATTAATTAAAAAATACCAAAGTTGTCATTAAATTAATGAAATGGATTTCTTTCTCTCTCTCTCTCTTTCTTTCTTTCTCTCTTCCTTTCTTTCTTTCTGTGTGTGTGTTGTTGGGGGTTAAATGACAGGGAAGTAAATTTATCATCAAATAACCAGGAAAGTGGAAAGGTTGGGATAAAACAGTTGCTTAAAATTCAGCATCAAAATCTTTCTGCTCAGAGAATCTTGTAGTTATAGAATATATAAGGAGCAAAAGAAAATGTAACCAATTCTGAAGATTGTCTACAACTCCAGACCACTAGCGTTCACAGGAACTATGAGTTGATCCCAAAAAACTATTGGAGGAGAGTGGAGGATGGGAGGGCAAGAGATGTGTGGAGGACAAATGGAGGGATGGAGGGAGCGATAAGAGACAAAGCAATATAAATGAGTGGGTAGCAAGCACATCAGCGGTCTTGACAATTCCACAGCTAGGAAGCCTTTTTAGGTAAATTTTTCTGTGTCCTAGAGGTAGTGATTTGTCTTTTTGCTGAACGTTTTAACCAAGAACTGTGCTAGAAAGCAGAAAGATGTAGCAGAGAATAAAAGACAAAAAGAAGCAAGTGAAAGACTCTTAGTTCGTCAGCATACATGCTATGGGACAGTGTGGAGCAGGGTCCTGTTAAATGTTGACGGGAGAACGGGTCTGGGTGAGTGTTGTGGGGGCTAAGGGATGGTAAATATGCCAGAAGAGGGGTGGAAGTGCGACATATGGCAATGAGGGTGTGCCAGTTAAAGAGGTAGAATGAGAGTAGTGTGACAGTCAGGACGAAAGAGATTTTTTGATGAAGCGTATCCATGTGCCACTATAGAAAGGGATGGACACCTAGAGGAGTTTGCTGGGCATGGAGGGCAAGAGGTTTTGCCAAGCTATTTTTTTCTGTTTGGTTTGCCTTCCAGCTGCCATTGGGTGAATACCTTGCTCTAATGCATGCTCCCTGCCATGGCAAGATGGTCCTCAACAATAGATAAAATAGCAGAGGTAGTTGATTATGCACCAGAACCACCAAAGACGTGGGAAAAAATAAACCTTTCTTCTTTGTAAGTTGGTTGCTCAAGTAATTTCTTGTAATAATTTAAACTTGTTTAATATATGGCGAATGAGAGCAAAGACATTTGACAGACCTGCTGCAGTGTTAACATGAAGTTCATGGGGGAGTGATCAATCTGCTTTCCTGTATTTCAGAGAAAATGTACAGATATACAAATGTTAATAGAGGATGTGATGAGATTTGGAGTTGCCTATTTTGAGTCTTTGCAAAGTAAGTAAAGGTCACATAAAAGGCACAAGGGAATGGAGGGTGGAGGCATATACAGAAGGGTGATTTTTACAAATGACCGTGGAATTTAAATAGTAGATACTATTTGTGGCTATAGGTACTATTTTATCTAGGAAGTGTTGTCATGGGTTACCTTATGGGCAAGATAGTAGCAGAAAGATATATGGAGAGGGCAGATATTCTCAGTAGAAAAATGTGAGAAATAATTATATGTTAAATTATATGTTATCTATAGGGAATACTAAAATGAAACATGGCATCGATAATGCATAATATTAGGAAGATAATTAAAAGTTACATAGTTGCATTCCCTGATAATTACATAGAAAGGCAAGGGACAGCACTATACAGGCAGATGAATCCAATTACGCGAGTACACAGACATAGGCAATTGAAGTGTGAATATGTGCATAAAACCGGACATCAAGTACTATGAGATGATTTACAGTCAGGGGACAGGCTGGAAGCTCTGTGGTAGGGCTCAGTCTTCTAATGCTACTAGCCTAACCATCTCACAGGCAGCATAGGTGCTCTGCAGCATTGGTGAAGGAACAGATAAGTAACTTCTGCTTCATGCTCTATGTTTCTCTCTGGTGAAAAGTCTAAGACATTGTATTGAGTTAGAGCTCATGAAATTAAAACCAACTCAAAAATTAACCAAGAAAAATAATGCTACAGTCAATGATTTGGAATCTTGAATTAAAATGAGCCATCCCAGATCGCCGTGTATTAAATTCTTAACATAAGCAAGTCCATTTTAAGTAAGACAATTAATTACTAATTTTTTCCATATTCTTTTATTTTTTTCCATTCAAAAAAAATTTACACTTACTTCCCTTCTCCCAGTCCCCTCCCGCTCCCCCCCACCACTCCTCCCTCAAAAGATGGCATGGTGACTTGCCCTGTGGGAAGTCCAAGGTCCTCCTCCCCCCTCCATCCCGTTCTAGGAAGGTGTGCATCCAAATATACTAGGTTCCCAAAAAGATAATACATGCAGAAGAGATAGGTCCTAGTGTCATTGTTGATGGCTTCTCAGTCTGCCCCCATTGACAGCCACATTAGAGAGTCGGTTTGATAATATGCTCGTTCAGTCCCAGTCCAGCTGGATTTGGTGAGCTCCCATTAGATCAGGCACACTGTCTCAGTGGGTGGTCCAGCCTCATGGTCCTAACTTCCTTGCTCATCTTCTCC
>PVIU01016373.1:0-45189 GCA_004026605.1 Ondatra zibethicus
AATTGCTCTTCTGGAAATTGTGTCCTTTGCTTTTTAGACTTCTGAGTTCCACAAGTAGAAAAAAAAATACAGGCTTCATTTATTTCATAAAGACTCAGTATCATTTCTACACCAGAAATAATGGGGTATTTTTTTTTCACTAAAGATATTATAAGAAAAATACTATAAGAAGATAAAGGGTTTTTGGTTTTTTTTTTTTTGCTTAAAGATATGTGGTTAATATTCCTAAGATGCTAAAATAAAATATGGTTTCAAACTGGATCTTGACCTTCCCCTTTTTGTGTTTTTTTTGGGGGGGGGGTGTAGTGTACATTGAAGTTATATATAATGGGTACACTAGGCTATGGATTACTAACAGAGACCCCTAAAAGCTGAGTATAATGTTCACCAGTGTAACTTATATGTGGGTCCAGAGAAGTTGATCTGGTGCCCTGGTCTTAACGCCTAAGGAAAAAGGCGTGTGGTCAGGGATGCAGTTTGGGGAGATGCCGATGATACATGGCATTAACAGCTATCTTTTCATATTCCATTGGTCAGCCTTACTAGTTATGAGGAAATAAACAGCACACAGGTGTATAGTTATATGGACAAACTATTAGATTTAAAAAAAAGCTTGGTAAGCCTACTATCACATATCAGGAGACAGCTTCATAAAGGAGAAATAGCTTTTGGATTTAGAAAGTGGCTCACTGTTAGGTGTGGTGGTGCACGCCTTTAATCCCAGCAGAGGCAGGTGGATCTCTGAGTTCAAGGTCAGCCTGGTCTACAAAAGCTTGTTCCAAGACAAGCTCCAAAGCTACACAGAAAAACCCTGTCATGAAAAAACAAAGGGCTGGAGAGATGGCTCAGAGATGCCTGCTCTTCCAAAGGTCCTGAGTTTAATTCTCAGCAACCACATGGTGGCTCACAACCATCTGTAATGGGGTCTGGTGCCCTCTTCTGGCCTGTAGGCATACACACAGACAGAATATTGTATACATAATAAATATTTTAAAAAACAAAGTGGCTCACACCTAAGGTTAATGGACCTGAGTTAAAATTCACACTAGCAGAACTTGGTTCTATGCACTGTTGTAATAAGATCCTACTGTGTTATCTTAGAACTGAGTACTTTCATTGCTTTGCAATTTTATAGAAGAAACTGAAGCACTTTGGTAGTTGGTCAGTGTAATGTTTGTGGAGCATGGAATCTCGCATGCATTTGTGGCTTCCCAGCTTTTTATGAATCCGTTACTCTTGATTATTATAGAAGTTAGTGTGTGTGTACCTGAGCAGTAATTTTGAGACAGCATTTCACTATGCAATTCTGACTTGAAACAAACTCATTGTATAGATCAGGCTACCCACAAAGCCTCTACCTCAAGTGTTGAGATCAAAGGCATGTACCACTGTGCCTGACTATTACAGTTTTAATGTTTTTTTTTTTTAAAGAATTTATTTATTATGCCTGCAGTGTTCTGCCTGCATATTTGCCTGCGGGCCAGAAGAGGACACCAGATCTCATTAGATTGTGAGCCACACAGGGTCTTGCTGTGTAACCTAGGCTGGCACTTGAATTCTCATCTTTGTGTCTTGGTCTCCCAACAATAGTTACGTCAGTATGCCTGACTGCTGCTTTAAGAAATAGAAAGGCAGAGGCAGTTGGATCTGAGTTCTAGGCCAGCTTGATCTACAGAGTGAGTGCCAAGACAGCTAAGACTACACAGAGAAACCCTGTCGGGGTGAGTGAAGAAATTGAAAGCTAAAATGGACATTCTAATGAGACTGGTTAAATAAACTAAGTTATTATTTGTGCCATTGAATACATCATAATTGAAGTTCTTTGTCTACTCATTGAACTTAAGGTATAATTATTTTAACAGGTAGAATATGCAATTAATAAGGCTGGATAGATGGCTCAACCGTGAAGAGCACATCTTGGAGGGAACCCATGTTCAGTTCCCAAGCACCCACCCATGTTTAGTAGTCCACAGCTGCATATAACTCCAGCTCCAGGTGGTTGTAGCTCCCTTGACTTCGAAATGCTCTGCACTAACATGCACAGACATACATTTTTATTTATTTTGGTTTTTTCAAGACAGGGTTCCTCTGTAACTTAGGAGCTTGTCCTGGAACTCCTAACTCATGGCTGGCCTCAAACTCAGAGATATCTGCCTGTCTCTGCTTTGGGATTAAAGGCGAGCGCCACCAGTGCCAGGTCACATAATAACTTAAAAATACAGCTCATGGGTTGAAGTACTAAGTTTTGAAAGTTTGGACAATTCTGTGAGACTTTGTATTGTGTCACAGTGGAAGCGTAAATGCTTGTTTTCCTTATTAGATTTATCTTTATGTGTATGAATGCTTGTGAGTGCATCTGATTCCCCTGGAGCTTGATTACAGAGGGTTGTGTGATGGCAGCTGAACCCAGATCCTCTGCAAGAGCCCTAAACGTTCTTAGCTGCTGAGCCATCTTTCTAGCCTCAAATTGTCAGTTTAAACCGAAGCCTTGTGCTAGAGCTTTTGCCTTCCATGCCTGGGCTCCTTGTTTTCATATCCAGCCGCCAGGTTGGTGGTGGGTTTGGAGATGACTGGATGAAGAAGGTTGGAGCTATTGACCTGTCCCCATTAGCTGTGGCCTTCAGCTTATTTTGGAGGGTTGGTTTTATTGTGACATGATTGCTGTAGTTTAGGCTGTCCTATGCCCCCTCTGTGGTACTTGGATAAAAGGCGAAGGTCTCTAGGATATGCTTTGTGGCAGGTACGGTTATGGGTTTGGGGGAGGGTTTGTATTGTTTTGAGACCACCACACCCATGATCTCACGCTTTCCATGTAGCCGAAGGTCACTCAACTAATTCTTTTAACAAAATATATGCATGTCTCAGTGCATGCAGTACCCAGTGTAGGTCAGAAGAGGTCAGAGCCCCTGGAACTGTAGTTACAATAGCTTGCCGCCATGTGGGTCCTGGGAACTAAACGCGGTTCCTCTGCAAGGGCAGTAGAGTTCTTAACGGGCATCTCTCCAGTCCCTTGATCCTTTTCCCACTTTCTGAGTGCTGCAATTACAGGTGTTTGTGGAGTGCTGGGGATCAGGCTAAGCAAACACTCTTAGAACTGAGCTACGTCCTCAGCCTTCCAACATGTATTTTGCAAGCAATTGGGGTGCAGAGGTCATTAGGAGCTTTTGTGTCCCCCGTTTTACGTCAATAGACATGACTTACCCTATTAGCTTGCAAACAGACCGAGGAGCCAGGAGCCCGCACTTGGTGGCACGCTTAGCACTGAACGTCCAGGTCGGTTTAGCATCGCCCCGCCCCTTGCTTTCCCCAGACCAATCGGTGTTCAGGGGCGTTCTTGGGCCCTCCACAACCACGTCCGCGGCTGTTCTCCCAGGCGACAGAGGGCAGCTTGTGACCCGGAAGTGGTTGTTTTGTTGGAGGCGGGCAGGCCTGAGAGGTGGGGCTTGAGACGCTCCTGAAAGGAGCCCACATTGCGGCCTCTGAGAGGGAAAGTGTGGCATTATGGCTTCTGTGTTGTCCTACGAAAGCCTGGTACACGCCGTGGCCGGAGCCGTGGTGAGGAAGGGTTTGGGGCTTTACGAAGTCAGTCCCGGGATGGGGCCGGGAGATGTGGGGACTGAGTCTGTCACGACTGGGCCAGGGCATAAACAGAAAGTTGCTGCTAGGGTGAGTGCGAGGGGTGAGGCCGGCACCCACCCCCTGCCTCTGCCCCCTGCCGCGCGCTCCCAGAGCCCGTCTGGACTGGCAGTCACAAATGTTAATGGGGTAAGGAAGAATGCTTCACCTTCTGACGTTTAAGGCCAGCCATCGCCCTACCCCATCCTCACTGCACACAAACTTCGTCTAACCGGTCCTGAGGAGAAACTAGGTGTGAAGCTGGGGTGCTTGATGTAAGGTTACTAACATCCTGTTGTCACACCTTACCATAGGCAAGTGGCAATAGCTAGGAAAGTAGCTCCTATCAGCATTATTACCAGGAAAAGATAGGGTTTTATTTTGTTTTTAAATCAAGATCGGGGTTGTTACCGAGTTAAATGCTCGGTTCTTGGAAGTTGAGTCTTCTGAGTTCCTTCCATTTGACACTCCCCCCCCCCTTTTTTTCCAACTTTACGTTCTTGGCACAAGTAACTTGCCTCTTCTGATTCTTTCTCAGGTTGTTTCTCATGCCCTTCCCTAACTTCTAACCAACATGTCCTTTTAGCCTTTTGGAATCACTGTGGACCATTTCTGTCTGTTCAGTGGATCGTTCCTGAATGGTCCCACTACCCCAGTATGAACTCGGGGACAACTCGTTCTGTAAAGAGGAATCTGAGTTTTGAATTCCAGTTCTACCATTTATTTACTAGGTAATCTTAGATCTCACATTTGCATTTCTGTGAAGTGGAAGAAAGGCTAGATCCTCCCCCCCCCCCAACTCTTGAGAATTATGTGAGGGAGTGTTGTTACAGGAAGTGTCTTAATTCAAGAAGCCTCTGTCATTTAAATCAACCAGAAGAGCCTTTCACCCGTTAAGAAAAAGCTGGCGTGGAAGTTTGCTTGACACAGAGACCTGTGTGGCTGTAGAGAAAATGCAAGCAGTGACCAAATTATTCATGACTTTGTGTAGGAAAGAGTCAGCTGTTGACTTACTAATTTACATTTCAAAACTGATCTTCTGGGCTTCTCTGTAGGGAGTAGAATGAGCAAGCACAACAGTCAGGCAGGAGGTGGTTGTAAGGCTTAGATGAAGGTCGTGGAGGTGGTAAGTGATTATTCTCCTGAAATGTATTTATGAGAACTACCAGAGTTTAGTAGTAGATTGAGTATAGATTAGGATTGGTTGTCTCTGACAGTTTTGGCTCCAGGAACATGATGGTCTTCCGCCTGAGTTGAACTGACAATGATTGTGAAGGCATGAGTTTGGGGGAAAAGATAAACTTGGTCATAGTTTTGAACTAGTTAAATTTGAAATCCCTGAGGGTAGAATGATCATTAAATTAACTCACCAAGGAAGTGACTATGGACTAAGAAAAATGACAGTGACTGAGTAGAGAAGTGGGCCGACATTAAAAGGTAGGGGAAGTAAGTTTCCGGGTACAAAGAAGACTTGAGAACTAGTAGAGGGGGAGGAAACTGAAAAAGTGCTCTGCCAGCTGTTCGGAGAAAGTATTTCGGGAAGAAGGGAGTTGTCCAAGTGGGTCACCTACTGCCAGGAAGTCAAGTAATGTGGGGACTGAGAACTAATTACTGCGTTTGTCAAAACGACAACTCCAGTGGTTAACTGAGAAGACCAGTTTTGGTGGATAGCTGGGCAAAGCGGATTGCAAAGGAAAATGGAAAGAAGAGAAATCCTTGTTACTTTTTCTTTCTCTTACCCAGTGCCGTTTGTTGAGTTTCTGTGGGCCATGTGCTCTCTAGGTTCTAAGTCACTTTCTTCCCTAACTGTCGGTTACAGTAGAGAAGCCAGCACATGAGTAGACAAAACTATTTTAAATAGTAAATGCTATTAAATAAGTAGGCCTAGCAAGTGTTTTTTATATATAAGCTGACAGATATTTTATGTGTTATGTTCAGTCTCTGTCGTAGCTGCTCAGCACAGCCCTAATAGTGTGAAAGCAGCCATAGACATAAGTAAATGGATGGGCAGAGCTTTGTTTCCATAAAACTGCTATCGCGGTTCTCTAGATGAACAGAAATAAATAAACAAACAAACAAACTGCTGTCGCAGAAATGGGCAGTGCATTGATTTTGGCCCACAGACCAGCTTACTGAGCCCTGTGGTAAAGCGTGACCATGGGCAGGAGTGATATATATCTCTTAATCTACAAAAATCACTTTAATTGATTTGCTGCCTATTTTTCATTAAAATTTCACTTGAAGCCAGGTGGTGGTGGTGCACACCTTTAATCCCAGCACAAAGATTAAGCAAAAAAAAATCTCTTGCTGTTTTCCCCCCAAATTATCTATTATATACTTTTAAAAGAATAATTCATTTTATTCTTCCTTTCTCTCGGGGAAGTGGTGCTCCTAGTACATGTATGAATGAGAAGTAGCTTTGTACATTGTTTTGGTTTTGGTTGCTTTGAAACAGGGTCTCACTGTATAGCCCAGAACAACCTCAAATTTGAAATCTTTTAGCCTCAGCCTCCTAAATTCTTAGACTTAAAGGCATGTACCATCATATTCAGCTGCTTCCGTGTGTATATGTGTGTGTAGCCCAGGCTGGACTTGAACTTGTGATCCTCCTCCTAGTCAGATATCCTCCCAGTGTGTGCCCCCACAACTGGCCGTGTTTTGTCATGGTTGTTGCTGCTATGTTTTTATTATTAGTATTGTTACTATTATTATTATTCAACTGTTATGCCAAAGAGTTGTTCTCAAATTCTTAGCAGGTCTGTATATTAAAGTTCAATAACATAACCTGGGCTCTCAGCACTTGGATGCTCTCAGTCACAATGTGGCCTTGCTGTGGCTGTCTGAAGTACTGTTTCTAGCCAAAGAGCAGTAACAGTCTGGGTAAAAGCAGTTTAAGATGTTGACTCACAGTCTTTGAACTGTCACTTCTGGCTTGTTTGTTCAGCTCCCCCTAGGTTGTGCATTCTCCTACATCCAGTGAAATGCAAGTATGCATATCTTTTTTTTCCATTTCTCCAGCCTATATTTAATTATCTTTATAGATAAATCATAATTGTATTGCATTTATGGAGTACACGGACATTAATATATGGGTATGCAGACATGTACAATACAGTGATTAAAGTAAAACATGTCTATATCAATATATCTATTATCCCATTTAACATTTTTGTGATTATGTATTTGAAATTTATTCTGTTCTATTATTTAGAAATACACAATACATGGGTTATATTGGTTGTATTGATTTTATATTCACAATGGTTGTCAGACTTAATCCTTCTGTTTAGTTGAAACTTGGTACCTTTGAGCAGTCGCTGATTACTACTTGGGATGGTTTGAAAGAAAATGCCTCCCAAAGGAAGTGACACTATTAGAAGGTGTGGCCTCATTGGAGTAGGAGGTGTGGTCTTGTTGGAGGAAGTGTGTCACTGTGGAGGTGGGCTTTGACATCTCATATGTGCTCAAGATGCCTCCCAGTGTCTCAGTTCACTTCCTGTTGGCTTTGGATCAAGATGTAAGGACTCTCAGCTCCAGCACCATGTCTTCCTGTCATGATGATAATGAGCATATCTTTTTTTAGTGCTGGGTACCAAACCCAGAGCTTGGCATATGCTAAGTACCCACTCTATCGTAGAGTTGTGCCCCCTACCCCAATATGCAATTATATTTTAAAAGTTAAATTACCGATTTTGAAGTTTTTTTGATGCTATACCTTGGGATAATCACAGATAACCTTACATATCTCAAAACTAGAATTACATTGCTTCAGAAAGATGTTGTAGCTTCAGTTGGTCACTATTATATGACGTAGTTACCAGCTTCATATGTAAAGAGCCATAAAAAACAAGTATAATTAGATTTATAATTTTATATTTTGGTTATCTTTGAAAGATTTCATATGTAAAAATCTCTCTCTTGCTCTCTGTTTTTAAGCCCAAGCTGACTTTGACCTTGCTGTGTAACCAAAGATGATCTTGAACTTTTGATCTTCTTGCTTTCATCTCCTAAATTTTAAGATTAGACTAGCATTAGATTTTAGTGTTGAATTTAGGCTTCCAAACTAATAGGTTTTCTGCCTACCCCCAGACTCCATAATAGGTTTCTCTGCCAGTGTAGTTAACCAGATCAAGCCAAACTGAAGAAGTATGATAATAGGTTTATTTGAGCAAAGCAATTCTTAAGACAAGTTCTCCAGTCCCAGAGTTCAAGACCACAGAATCCTCACCCCCAAACTAAAGCAGGGAGACTTTATAGGTTGTAGGTGAGGGTTGATGACATGTCCTGCCACAAGCTGGGTTGTGCCCAAGGATGGTCAGAAGCTGAACACTTTAGGCTGGGACTTGAGTGGATGGCAACGTCAGAGGAAGAAGCTGCAGTACCCCCAAGAATGTGAAACTGGGCTTTTCAGTGCCTTTCCTTTGTTCAGAGACTCTCTGAGCAGGTTAGGTTTGGAGAGGCAGGTCTGGAGCTTTCCAGATCCATGCAGGTCCAAGCTGAAGGTTCTAATCGAACACAAACGTGCTTGGCAAGCTCTACCAACTTAGCGACATCCCTAGCTCAGAAATGTCTGTTCACAAGTAAAAGATTTCCTTAGTCTAGAATTAGAAAAGTGCTATTTGTAGGACTTGCATAGGGTAGATTTACACACTGAAACTGGATTCTGAATTGTCATGATTAATCAGTAATATCAAAATTTTTACTTATCAGTCAGTTTGTTGGGATTTGTGTGGGGATGAGAGGACAACTGTGGGAGTCAGTTTTCTCTTTTACTACATGGTCCAAGAATCGAACTCAGGTCTTCATGCTTGTTCGGCAAGAACTTTTATTCTTGCCAACTCATCTCTGTGGCCTGACCTGTAACTTTCAAGGAATTTCTTTTGAATCAATTGCTCATTTAATCATCTTTATTTATTTTTTTGTTTGTTTGTTTTGTTTATCCAGCAGGACAGTCTCTTTATATTGGTTAGGCTGGCCTTGAACTTCTGGGTTCAAGACACCTCCTGCAGCCTTGAGTAGCAAAGGAGTTTGGGTTAAAGTTGGTCAGATAAAATGTTTGTCAAAATGTGGCTACATCTTTGGCTTCCATTCTGTCTGTGTGGATTTACAAATGAGTGCATAAATAGATTTTGTTGTTGTTTATATAACTGTTAGAGTTTCATACCCTGGGATTTCTCTGTTTGTTTGTTATGAGTATGTTTGTTTTGGAATATAAAGAGTATCCCATGTGACTCAGTTAGGGCTCCCTGGTTGCAGGGTGGAGAAACAGACGGGGTATTTTAAGCATTAAGAAGAGTTTTCAAAGGCTGTTTGAGAGCTGCTCTGTCAGTGGGGAAGCTGAAAACCTTGGAGTAGAAAGGAGCCAAGTGGCTGCAGGAAGATTTCTGAAATAGTCACTGGAAAGTCTCTGTCAGACACCACCACTGAAATCAGAGCTTACAGGATTCTGCTGAAGACTCGAAGTCCTATAAAGAGTTCCTGCTAACAGAACTCGATGCCCTGTGCCCAAGCAAGCCTTGACACACCTGTAGTAATTAACAGGTGTGAAAGGAAGGTATGGGTAGAAGGATCCTTTGAGTCCTCTTCAGGGACTGTAGTGGAGGGTGGCACCTGGATTTTCTGTTCTGCCAAGGTTGTACACAATAGGACGAGGTAATTCTTCAAAAGAAAATTAGAGGCTGGAAAAATGGCTCATCAGTTAGAAGCTCTGACCACAATCTTACAGAGGACCTAGCTACAATTCCTAGCACCACATGATGGCTCACAGCCATCTTTAATTTCCTTCAAATGGTATTCGAAACCCTCTTAAGGCCTGCATGGGAACTGCATGCATGTGGTACACAAACACTCATACACATAAAATAAGAAAAGAAAATCAGCAAAAGAGAGTGATGTTATGTGACCCAAAAGTTTTGACATCTGTATATCAGGCTGTTAAAATACCTTAAGCCAGATGTGGTGATGTACACGTATAATCTCAAACCTCAGGACTCTAAGGTAGGAAGGAGGATCCCACTTTCTAAGCAGGCTGGGAGATCCTGCCTCTAAAATCAAAAGTTTTTAAATATCATTGATTTTTAAAAATATATAATATTCCAAAACTGAACATGGTGGTGCAGGCCTTTAATCCCAACACTAGGAAGGCAAAGGCAGGCGAATTTCTTGAATTCAAGGCCAACCTGGTCTACAGAGTTCCAGGATAGCTAGGGCTCCACAGAGAAAACCTATCTTGGAAAAAAAAACAACAACAAAAGAGTAATAGAATATTTCATTTATTTATGGTACTTACACTGCCCATAAACCCTTTGCTTTGATAAACTTTTTACATAATGAAAATGTTAATGTTATCTCCCATGACTCCATTGCTTCTCTTTCACTAATTTTGTGATATTTAGCGAAAAAACAAACTGTATTTTTGTTAACTTGGATCCCTATCTGTAAACTGTCAGTAACCTCCCATGACTTATGAATATTAACACGGTAATAACAAGACTTTATGTTAACTGACACTATTATAGTGTATATCATAGGGCTTTATACATGAATTAGAAAAAGGAAATTGATGCTGGGCGGTGATGGCACATGCCTTTAATTCTAGCATTTGGGAGGCAGAGGCAGGTGGTTCTCTGAGTTCAAGGCCAGCCTGAACTACAGAGTGAGTTCCAGGACAGCCAGGATTGTTTCACAGAGAAACCCTGTTTTGATAAAACCAAAAAAAAAAAAGAAGAAAGAAAAAGGAAATTGAATAGTCACGTATACAGTATCCTCAGTCCTTTGTTTTGCCCAACATTTATATATTTATTCTGTGGGCAGAGGACCCATGTCGAGGTACTCTGAAGGTCAGACAACAACTTTCTAGAGTTGGTTCTTTCTTCCATCTTGTAGGTTCTGGGGAATTAAACTTGAGTCATCAGACTTGACAACAAGCATCTGAGCCATTATGCTAGCCCTTTCTTTCCTCTTTTTAAACAAGTAAATGTGATATAATAGCTGGAAAGGGTTTTGGAGTAAAGCTTAGCTCTCTGTGGCATGGTGGGTAACTTAGATTTTCTTCCTAAACTTGGATTTGCCAAGTTATAAAGCGGGGACAGTAATGCCTCACCCACAGGGTTCTAATGAAACACTGAGGGTGGTGGTGGTGGTGAAGGGACTATTACAGCAATAAGTTCTAGTTGGGTCTGTTCTTGCAAATGCATTATTTTTTCCCAGTTTCAGAAATTCAGTAAGTATGTGACTAGCATGGTCAGTGGCCTGAGTTTAATCTCCAGCACCGAGAAGGAGGAGTGAGAAGGGCAACCTTCCTACTGCTTTCACTCAGCAGATGACCTCACCTTTTATCCTCTAGAACCTAGACGATAAACTCTAGTTCATCTGCCAGGCGTTTAGTCCCAGGCAGGCAGATTTTGAGTTTGAGGCCAGCCTGGTCTACAGAGCTAGTTCTAGGATAGCCAAGTCTACACAAAGAAGCCCTGTCTAGAACCCCCCCTCCAAAAAAAGCCAAAAACAAACCCACAAATAAGCAAATAATTGGAAAGAAGGTAAGAAGAAGTCTATTTATTGGGCTCTAAGAATGTATGTCTTTTTAAACATTATTGATAGTGTTGTGTGTATGTGTGTGCCTGTGCACCATGGCAGTTGTGTGGAGATCTTAGAGCAGCTCTCCTTCATCATGCATGTTCCAGGCACGAAACTCAACTCGTCATGCTTGGCAGCAAGTGCCAGCCCCGAGATGCATTTCTTCTCTTCTTCCCCGTTCCTTCATCCTTCTAGTATTGAACCCACCACCCCTATGGCAGCTCAAAACCATCTGTACCTTCAGTTCCAGGGGAATCAAAACCCTCTTCTGGCCTCTACAAGCACCAGTTATGCATGAGATAGACAGATATACATTCAAGCAAAACAACCTACATATAAGACATTGTTTTTTCTAAGACGACAGGGTTTTTCTGTCTTGAACGAATTATATTGGTGTATGATTTGGGAAATGGAAGCCCGTTTTAATTCTGTCCCTTTCTCCATTTCTAGTCACTGCTAAAATCCCAGCACTGTAGAGCAGTGGAAGGGCAGGTAGATCTAAACAAAACCCAAGAAACTAACCCTGAACAAAAACAAAGAACTGGATGCAGTGTCACACACCTGTGATCCAGCATTCAGAAGGCGCAGGCTAGCCAATCACTGAACCCAAGGCTAGCCTGGTCTACATGGAGAATTCCAGACCAGTCAAAAGCTACTCTAATACGTAAGCAAATGTCATATATGTGAAGCTGGGGAGACAGCTCAGTAGTTAAGAGCATTGGTGCTCTTACAGAGGATCAGCGTTTGGCTCCCAGAAGTCACCCTGGGCAATTCATAATCACCTATGGCTCCATCTCTGGGGGCTTGGTAGGCATCGACACATGTTACATATACTCACAGACTTACAAATAAAGACAAAAGGAAAAAAAAAGTCAAGGGCTGGTGAGATGGCTCTGTGGGGAAAAGTGCTTAATGCCAGGCCTGATGACCTCTCTTCTTTTCTGGAGCCCACATGTAGAAAAAAAAAAACAACTTCCACAAATTAATTATTGTCCTTTCATCTCCATACATGTGCCACATACAATAAATAAATGTGATACTTTTAAAAAAAAAGTGAGAGGGGGTTGTATGTGTGTTTGGCTGAGTCTGATATTTAACTGTGAAACAGGGCATGAGGAGTGAGGGTGCATCCGTCCTGCTTCTGCCACACTGCCTTTGGGCAGACCCTGGCTGCTGGCCCCAGGCTCTTCCCTTTCCTACTGAAGCACCCTCCTGGCTTCAAGTACCAATGCAGTATAGGAATTTACTTGTTCTCCCAACGCAGAATGTTGTAATTCAAAATAGTTTTGGTGAAAGAACGAAGTCTCTGAAATAGATTTCTCTAGAAATAGATTCTTGTAAATTGTAATTATTGTCTGCAATAGCACTCCTACTCATATAGTCAGAATTCTGTGGGACTCAATAGGCTTATTTTATGTCTCTCTGGCACAGCAGCATGGTACATCATGACTGCTTTCTCATTTGTGTCTTCTCATTTTGTATAAGTGAACAAATTGTTCTCAGGGAAAAATGAATATATTTAGATTCTGAAAATCATGTGTTTGTATAACTCGGCATAAGCTGTGCATATAAAATAAATATTTTGTTGCAGGTAACAGCGCATGTGAAAACAGCTCTCTGTTTACTTGATGAGGAAGCAAATACAGCAGGTCCCCAATGTGTAAAATGCCTGTGTCCCAAATTTTAGATGCAGTAGTGGTTAAGTGTGAACTCTGAAGAGGCTGCCAGGTTTGAGTTCTGATCTTGTTAGAGAAATGGCTGAACTTCTCTAGCCGTTTTCCCATCTGTAAAATGGACAGGGTGGCAGTCCCTGTTACGTCAGGCTGATGTGGGAACTCATTTTGTAATTGAGGTGTAGTGCACATAACAAAGTTAATTTTTTAAAAATGATTTATTTAACTTTATTTTATGTGCATTGGTGTGAAGGTAATCAGATCCCCTGGAACTGAAGTCACAGACAGTTGGGAGTTGTCATGTGGGTGCTGGGAACTGAACTCGGGTCCTCTAGGAAGAGAGAGCCAGTGCTCTTAACCACTGAGCCATCCCTCCAGCCCCCATAACAAAGTTAATTTTAAAGTGTGCAGTTCAGTGATATTTAGTACATTGAGAATGTTGTACAACCACTACCTCTGTCTTTTTGGCTTTTTTGAGCGTAGTCTTGGGATGCTATCCTTAGACCAGGTTGACCTCAAACTCAGAGATCCACCGTTAATCTCAGCAGAGACAGGTGGATCTCTGAGATCAAGGCCAGCATGGTTTAAGAGAGTTCCAGGACCACCAGGACTACACACAGAGAAACTGACTGAAAACAAAGCCAAACAAAAAGCTCCTGAAGCCAGTAAAGTAGAAGAATCTGTTTAACCCTGTGAATGTCTAATCTCTAGCCCTCCAGGGGTTCACTTACTTTCTAGTTTATTGAAATAAGCAGAAGGGTGATTGTTTATTTTATTCAAAATTTCTAGGTATTGGGTGGCACATTGTCTAAGACACCATTTTGCTGTAATTAGAAATCCACATCTCAAGTTTCAAGCCTTACATTTGTGTTTCTAACAAAGGATAGAGGGATCTCTCTCTCTCTCTCTCTCTCTCTCTCTCTCTCTCTCTCTCTCTCGTGTGTGTGTGTGTATGTGTGTGTGTGTGTGTGTGTGTGTGTATACACACACACACCCTCTCCTTTACTAGAGTAAAACCTGTGAGCTTTGAGTTTCTATTCACTTACTGCTGCTGGCCCACAGATATTAGGACAAGTAAACTGGGACTCTGGCAGGCTAGCTTTCTGTGCCACCTCCATATCCCAAGTCACTTTAGGGAAGTTCAGAAGCCCATATTCAGTTATTACCTGGGACTGATATTCCCTGGTTACTGTTGTCATGGTGTTCAACTCGTCAACCAGAAAGGTACCCCAGGGCTCCCTCTGCTTCCCAGTGCTGTGGACTAATAAATACTTCTGTACAGTGTGAAAATGTGTCACTCTCATTGTTAATAAAAAGTCGATTGGCTGATAGTTAGGTAGGATTTTGGGGACAGAGAAAATGCTGGAAAGAAAAAGAGCAGAGTCTGAGGAGTCACAAGCAGATGAAGAGAGAAGCAAGATGAATATGTTGAAAGAAGGTACAGTCACATGGCAGTGGGTAGATAAGAAATATGGGTTAACTTAAATGTAAGAGTTAGCTGGTAACAAATCTGAGCTATCGGCTGAGCATTTAATATTAAGTCTGCATAGTTATTTGGGAACCTGCTGGTGGGACAGAAAAGTCCACATATATCCCAGGATTTGTCCTCACCATCCTGTTGTATCTGTTTTCTGTTGCTGCTGTAACGAATGTACTTTACTTAGTGGCTTAAAATTCTACCTGTTTATCATCTGTAAGTTAGGCCAGTGCAGGTTGACTGAAGTAAAATCAATAAGTGGAAGAGCTGTATTCCTTTATGAAGGCTCTAGGGTACAAACAGTTTCCTAACATTGACCGCATACAGGAGCTGCCCACAGTCCTTGACTAGTGGTTTATTCTTCTGTCTTCACAGTTAGCCGTGCGCTCACCCCCTCTTACTCCTTTGCTTTGTCCTTGATACTTCTTTTCTTCAGTGATGGGAATAGAACTCAGGGTTTTGTATGTGTTGAACAACTCCTTTTCCCCTCAGCCACATCCCCAGCTTTCCTTTGCTACTTTTTTTTTAAAATATTTATTTATTTATTATGTATACAATATTCTGTCTGTGTGAATCCCTGAAGGCCAGAAGAGGGCACCAGACCTCATTACAGATGGTTGTGAGCCACCATGTGGTTGCTGGGAATTGAACTCAGGACCTTTGGAAGAGCAGGCAAGGCTCTTAACAGCTGAGCCATCTCTCCAGCCCCTTTGCTACTTTTTAAAAGTGCTTTTGTATTATTTTAGATAGTCTTACTATGTCACTTAGACTCTGTAGACCAGGTTGGCCTTAAACTCAGAGATCGGCTTGCCTCTGACTCCTAAGTGTTCCTAAAGGCTTGCACCACTATATCCTGCTTATTTTTTTTTAGGGGGGGGTTTTCGAGACAGGGTTTCTCTGTGTTGCTTTGGAGCCTGTCCTGGAACTAGCTCTTGTAGACCAGGCTGGCCTCGAACTCACAGAGATCCGCCTGCCTCTGCCTCCTGAGTGCTGGGATTAAAGGCGTGCGCCACCACTGCCAGATGGTCCCTTAAATTTTTTTACATTTCGTTTATTTATATGTGTGGAAGTGTGTGCACATGTGGGGAAGTCATAGAGCACCATGTAGGAGTCATTTCTCTTCCATTATATGGGTCCTGGACTGAGGCTGTTGGGCTTGGCACCAAGAGCCTTTACCCAATGAGTCATCTTTCCAGCCCCATGCTACTTTTAAGGAGTCTTGTAATTTCATTGTTTTCACTTAGTGATCCAAAATAATCTTCCTGTTTTAAGGTCAGCTGATTAATAAACTACAACATAATGTGCCATTTTCACAGGTAGTAGGAGTTAGGACAGCCACTTGTAAGAAACTCTACTTCAACTTTTGGTCTCCATGTGCATACATAAACATACACTATTTCAATAGTTTTTGTATAATTCTTACATGCCTTTTCAATATTTGGTAAATATATTTGCTAAGCATAGAAAGTAGTGTGTGTGTGTGTGTGTGTGTGTGTGTGTGTGTGTGTGTGTGTGTCTTTGTCTTTGGGACAAAGTCTTGCCATGTAGCCTTGGCTGTTCTGGAATTGCTATGTAAACCAGGCTGGCCTTGAACTCATAGAGATCTGCGTGTCTCTACCTTCTGAATTCTGGAATTAAAGATGTGTGCCACCATGCCTGGCTTAGAATATATTTTTAAATTACTGACTATTTTAATTTTGGGGAATATCAGAGGCCTTATAGCAATTGACCTGAGAAACCTGAGAAAAGTCAAAATTCTGTTTATCTGTTGTCTTCAAATGTGCTATAGTTTTGTTTCTTTTTCAGTATCAGAGAAAGAGACGAGATTTCTTCTGGAAAATTAAACTCTCTTTTTTTAAGTAGCTAATGATAGAAATTTGAATGTGAATAATCCCAATAGATTAAAGTACTGTGTTTATTTGGTAAGAATTTAATTTAACTGATTGTACTAATGAGTTTTTGATCATTTAAAAGTTGCAGTCTGGGCTAGAGAGATGGCTCTGTGGTTAAGAACATTGACTATTATTGCAGATGACCTTAGTTCAATTCATGGCAGCTCATAAACATCTGAATTCCAGTCCTGGGGAATCTGACACCCTCTTCTAGCCTCTACAGTGCACCAGGCATGCAAATAATGCACAGACCTACGTGTAGATGAAACACCTATACACAGCCAGGCAGTGGTGGCAGAGACAGGCCTGATCTATAAGAACAAGTTCCAGAACAGGCTCCAAAGCTACAGAGAAACCCTGTCTTGAAACTCCCCCACCCCCCCCCAAAAAAAAACCTAATTTTTTTTTTAATGTTGTGGCCTGTGTTTTACTGCAATGGCTAAAGCCCTTTTTAAATTTTGCAGGGAAGTGTGACTGCTATGACAGTGTTCTTTCCCTTGGATACTGCTAGACTTCGACTTCAGGGTGAGTAGTGATCACATTCCTGATTAGTACGGTACTGCACCAAGATAAGAATATTCTGTTTAGATAACCACTGTTATCTGCTTGCTTGCTTGGTTTTGTGGTAGGGTTATATGTAGCATAGCTGGCTTAAAACTCACTACACAGCCTAACCATGACCTCATCCTCCTGCTTCCACCTCTGAAGTTTTTTGCATTATAGGTATGTACCATTGCACCTGATTTAAATATTTGATCTCTCCCCCCCGCCCCAATTTTTCTTTCTGTGCTAGGGGCTGAACCTAGAGCTTATACAAGCAGCTAGTCTAGTGTTCAACCCTAGGTGTTCCCCCTTCCCAGTATTGTTCTTTTTTTTTTAAAGATTTATCTATGCATATAAGTGCTCTATTTGCATGCGTGCCTACGTGACAGAAGAGAGCACTGACAGAACACGGCACCCTGTGATTGCTGGGAATTGAACTCAGGACCTCTGGAGGAGCAATCAGTGCTTTTAACCGCTGAGCCATCTCTCCAGCCCCCAATATTGTTCTTTAGAGGGGGAATTGTGGCAACTTAAGTTAATGTAAATAAGTCACCTGTAGAAAATTCCACAGCAGGAATTACCAAATATGCAGTCAGAAAAGCCAAAATACTAAGTGTATAGGGACAGTTTCTATTATAAACTGACAAGTGACTACTTAAGAAGCTTTCTTCAGGGCTGGAAAGATGGCTCAACAGTTGAGCACCCAGGTTCAATTCCCAGCACTCACATGGCAACTCCAGTTCCAAGGGATCTGGTACCCTCACACAGATATATATGTAGGAAAAACACCAATGTACATAAAATAAAAATAAATAAATTACTAAAGGAAGAAAGAAAAACATTATTCAATACCAAGGCTCTGCAGCCTCTTGGAACAGAGAAGGGTGCCTGAAGGGTTAAGTTGAGGGAACCCGAGGCAGGTGAGTTTGACAGTAAAGAATGATTACACACAGCTCATTTCCTCATGCCAGTATGTGAAGACACTTCCCTTCTGAAGCCGGTGTCACTGCTTTTACTATATAGCAAGCCCACACTTGAAAAAGGTATTTTTTTTCCTTAGGAGTTATTAAAAAGAGATGTTTCATAGGCAGGTGGGCAATGTACTCTCAATATGCTGTACACGTAATAGATTTCTACATTAGGGCAGTGTACTGCCTAATGGCTGAGGGATAGTGGGACATGGGGACTGTGCTCACATAGTCCCAGACCTACAGTCTGGATACTGCTGTTTAATACCTGCCAGGCAAGTTCAAGCAGGACTGACCTTGGCAACAAAGATGTCTTAGAGAGTCAGCCCTTGTCTGGGAGTGGTGGCACACATCTTTAATCCCAGCACTCAGGAGGCAGAAGCAGAGGTGGGTGGACCTCAGTTGGCAGCCAGCCTGGTCACACACCATGGCTTTTATTTTACAGTAGATGGTCAGGCCCAGGCCTTATGTGTACTAGGCAAGTGCTCTGCCCTGAGCTCTGTCTCCAGGGTGACTTTAGAGGCTTAAACTAGGCATTTTTAAAGGAGTAAGATTTTCTAAAAAGAAGAAGGAGACTGGGAAACAGTAGATATATATATCTACTGTCCTTTCTCATCCAGACATGTCCTCCTAACCCACCTTTAGCACTATAGGATTTTGCACTTTGCTGTGATTCTCTTCTATTTTTTTTAACTTGAAATTATTATCATCATTATTGTTGTTATTATTTGATGATGATGATGATGATTATTTTGGTTATTCAAGATAGGGTTTCTCTGTGTAGCAGACTGTCCTGGAACTCGCTCTGTAAACCAAGCTGGCCTCAAATTTACAGAGATTCACCTGCCTCTGCCTCCTGAGTGCTGAGATTAAGGGCATGTGCCAACACTGCCCAGCCAAAATGTGCCTTTTGTATGAGTAAGGTGGAAAATTCAGAATCTATATCACTTGTATGTATTTCCATAAAGTGTGAAAACCAGGTTGGCTGACACTCAGTCTCATGCTTCACTCCTATACAGCACTGGCCTCTAGTCTCTACAAACATTCTTTTTGTTTTGTTCTGGCTCTCATTCTCTCTTCCTCCCTCCCTCTCTAAAACAAGGTCTCAGTACAGCTCCTGTGTTCAAATGGTCCACAAGCCTCAGTCTCCCAAGTAGCTGTGACTGCTGGTGTATACACAGAACCCACCCTACATTTGCCATTCTGGAGGATGTCCAAATCAAGAAAACCTGGGGCTGTGAAGATGGTCCATCAGTTAAGAGCTTGACTGCTCTTGTAGTTTGATTCTCAGTACATCAGGTGGCTCACAACCACCTGTAACTCCAGGAATTCCAACACCTTGGCTTCTGAGGCCTTCTGCGCTCATGTGCACATACCCCAGATACAAGGCGTACATATAAAGTAATTTAAAAAACTAATAGAGAAGCCGGGCAGTGGGGACTACTGCTACAGAGAGAGCCGGGTGGTGGCGGCGTAGGCCTTTAATCCCAGCACTTGGGAGGCAGAGGCAGGTGACTCTCTGTGAGTTCGAGGCCAGCCTGGTCTACAAGAGCTAGTTCCAGGACAGGCTCCAAAGCTACAGAGAAACCCTGTCTTGGGGGAACAAAAAGCTACAGAGAAACACTGTCTCGAAAAACAAAACCAAAAGAACCCAACCAAACAAACAAACAACAAAACAAAAACAAAGGGCACACTTTGTTCTAGACTATGCATTTAAACAATTATTTTTAGGTATTATTTAATGTATATCGGTGTTTTGTTCGGTGTATATCTGTGTACCACATGCGTGCCTGGTGTCCACACAGACCAGAAGGCACCAGATTGTCTAGCACTGGGGTTACAGATGGTGCTCTTAACTGTTGACTTGTTTCTCTAGCCCCCAGACTGTCCATCTTTAGCCTGGCAGCATGTTTCCCTTCATCCAGTCTTCCAGTTCTCAAATCTGGTGTGGATGCACCATCACCTGCTTACCCTTGCCCTAGTGTGCAAGAATTCTTGGGTTGTTTCACAATTTTGTTATTGTCGTTCTTGCAAATATCATGTAAGAATAGATTTGTTCATAGGCCATTTTGTTTCTGTAAACTTTATGGGATAAATTCCCAGACGTGGGATTTCTTCTGAATCAAGGGGTAAATGTATGTGTGATTTTGAGTAAATGCCAGATTGCTTTTATTAGGGGCTAACTTGCAATTTCATAAGATATATTGATACCAATCTTAATTCTGAGGAAATTGGTTCATTTCCACAGTTTTAGTTTTTCAGATTCGTTTTCTAGTGTATGTAGGAAATTTGAAAGTTAATTGAAGTGGATATTGTTTTCATTCAGTGATAACACACAAAAATGTCCTTCTGGGATTTTTTTTTTTTTTTAAGGTTAGGAAGCAGCACAAAGCCAGAACTTTTGAAATTTGAGTTTTATTCCTGACTTTGCATTTGATTTTCTGGCCTCTTTTTTACAAAAGGAAGAGAGTAGGGACTGGAGAGATGGCTCAGCAGTAAGAGCATTTGTAGCTCTAGCCGAGGACCCGGGTTCAATTTCTAGCACCCACATGGCAACTCACAACCATCTGTAACTTCAGTTCTAGGTTACCCAACACCCTTCTGACCTCCCTGGGCACCAGGCACATATGTGGTACACATATACATGCAGGCAAAACACCCGTACATAGAAAATAAATCTTTTTTATACAAGAAAAAAAGAGAAGCTAATCTAGTTCCTGTTCTATAAGATGTGGAATATAAAAATGAGAACATGCATATTAGCTTAAAACAAGAGCACGATATGGGGCTGGAGATCTGGCTCAGCCATTAAGAGCATTTACTGATCTCCAGACAATCCGAGTTTGGTTTTCAGCACCCACATCATGAGGGTCATAGTTGCCTGCATCTCCAGGTCCAGGGGATCTGATGCCCTCTGGCCTCCAAGGTTCCCTGTTTACATGTGGTGTACATAAAGTCACAGAGGTACACATACGTAGGAAAGAAGGGAGGGAAGAAAGAAGAGAAAGAAGGAGCGATAGATTCTATGGAGTTAGACAGATGGCTTAGTGTTTAAGAACATGTACTACACCAGGTGGTGGTGGCGCACGCCTTTAATCCCAGCACCTGGGAGGCAGAGACAAGCAGATCTCTGTGAGTTCGAGGCCAGCCTGGACTACAGAGAGAGTTCCAGGATAGCTAGGGCTGTTGCATAGAGAAACCTTGTCTCCAAAAAACAAAACAAAAAATAAATAAAAAAGAACATGTACTGCTTTTCCAGAGGACCCAAGTTCAGTTTCCAGTAACTCTAGTCCCAGGGGATCTTACACCCTCTTCTAGCCTCCAAGGGCACCTGCACTCATGTGCACACACTGATACACATACACATAATTAAAGATAAAATATAAGAAAAAACACTGGAGTCAGATGGTGGTGCTGCATGCCTTTAATCTCAGCACTTGGGAGCAGAGGCAGGTGGATCTCTGAGTTTAAGGCCAGCCTGCTTTACAGAGTGTGCTCCAGGACAGCCAGAGCTACATAAAGAAACCCTGTCTAGAAAAACAAAACAAAACAACCCCCCAAAAAAAAGAAGAAGAAGAAGAAGAAGAAGAAGAAAGAAAGAAAAAGAAAGAAAGAAAACAGGTAGAAAGAGTACTATAAAACCCTAGAAATAACATTTCTGCTTTACTGTGGAAATTAGAGTTTAACTTAAAATCTGAATAACAGATGAAACTCAAGAAATTCACTTTGGGGAAGTAACCCATGGCCAGACACACTGGAGGATCTGAGGCAAAGTAGGGAGCTCAAAAATTGGATGAAAGTTGATGCAGGTGGTGTGATGGCATTTCAGTGACGCTTGCTGATGCTAGAGATAATAATTCTCTTGATTTTTCCAGTTGATGAGAGAAGAAAGTCAAAAACTACGCATGCAGTGCTCCTGGAGATTATTAAAGAAGAAGGCCTGTGAGTACCCAGTTCCCAACTTCTCAGAGTGGCTCCTTGGGAAACTCAGAAGCCCCAGTAATAGACTTACAGTCTTGAGAGTTTGTAATTGCCTGACATATAGAAGCATATCTGTTCTTAATTCCTTACAGATTTGTTAGCCATTTGATCTTTATTTTTAGATTTATTTCTGTGTGTATTTTGCTTGCATGTTTGTCTGTGTACTATGTGCATCCCTAATGCCCAAGGAGGTCGTAAGGGAAAGGTGGATCCTATGGAACTGGAATCACACATAGTTGTGATTGTGAACTACTGTGTGGTGCTGGGAACGAAACCCAGGTTTTCTGCAAGAATAACCAATGCCCTTAGCTGCTGAGCCATTTTTCTAGCCCACACCGTTTGTTTAGTTTTGATTATGGAGCATTCTAGGAAATGTAATGTATAACAAAGCAACGGTATCATTGCTTAGAAGTTTGAACATTAGCTCACTGTGTTTGCCTAGCCTTTATGGGGCCAAGTTTAAATGCCAGTAGCACATATCACACAAACACACACACAATTCACATAAGACATACCCTTACACACCAAACAAGACACACACAAGTCACATAAGACACCCACAAGTCACATTATACACCACACAAGACACACAAACCCTCTCACAGTTCATTCCTATCTGTTGCATCCAGACAGATTCTATTATTCTTTTCTTTTAATTTCTTTGAATTTGTGTTTTGAAGTAATTTCAGAGTTGCAAACAATTTCAAAACTGAAATTGGTACAAAGGATGCCACTGTATGCTTTCCATGTTTATTATCCATTTTTCTCCTGTGTTACCAATTATGCTCACACTTGTCCTCCCTACACTTCTGTCACACACATTTAGATTACATACAAGTTTTTCAGTTATTTAAACATCAGCTACATGCATCAAAACATTTTGACGTCTATGCCATTGACACTTTAATATATTCTCCCTTCCATTTTAAATTGTTCTTTTCCCTTGAGACAGAGTCTCTCTATGTAGCCCTAGCTGGACTGGAACTTGCTATGTTGACCTTGAACTCACAGAGATCCACCTACTTCTGCCTCTGTCGTGCTGAGATGAAAGTTGTGAGTTTTAATTCTTGTTTTATATTTGCCTCATGGTTAGATTGGTTTCGCATTCTTGGTAAGAATAATGAGTTCCTGGGTGGCACAGCAGTGCATGCCTGGAGCCCCTGCTCTACAAGAGACTGGGGAAGAATTCCTTAAGACAGGAGTTCAGGGTCAGACTGTACCATGATGAAACATCTCCCTGCCTGCCTCCCTTACCCTCTCTCTCTCCCTCTCTTCTCTGTTTCCTCTCTTCTCTCTCCCTCCCTTTTCTCTCTTTCCCTCTCTCTCCCCCATCTCTTCCTCTCTTCTCTTGTTTTCTCTCCTCTTCTTTCTCGCTCTGTCATTGCTTACCCTTCCTTTTCTCTTCCTTGCTCTCTCTTTCTCCCCACCCCATTTTTCTCTGGCATCATAGTGTCTACATGCTTTCTAGCATGTGATCTGGCTACTTTCTGTGTGTCCATTTCTCTTTTCCTGTAACTCACCCATGGGGAGAACCTTTCTAAGGTCCTGCAGTTGTCCCACTCCTATCAAACCTTGGGACTGTCCGTGTAGACCAGACTTTGCTGGGCTTCTTAATAGGTTACTTTTTTCAATTCTGTAATCAAGTTCCTAAGTAGAACCAAGTTAAGGGCAGGAGGGTTTATTCTGACTTACAAGTGAAGACAGTTTTCAGTCCATCACAGTAGGGCAGGCAATGCCAGCTGATCACATTGTTGTCTCCACCGGAAGTGGGACTGGGCTGTCAAACCTCAAGGCCTGTCCCTAGTGGCTATTCCCCCTTGCAAGGCTCTGCCTCTTATAGTAGACTTCCCAGGGAATACATAAGCCTACTGGGGATCTGTTTACATTCAGACCTTGACAGGCTTCTCTGGCAATTTTCTGTGTCTTTTGTCCATGACCTTTACTTTGCTTATTGTTTTGTTTTGTTTTTCTATAGCCTGGCACCATACCGAGGGTGGTTTCCAGTTATTTCCAGTCTCTGCTGCTCCAATTTTGTATATTTCTACACTTTTAATAGTCTCAAAGCAGTATGGGTCAAAGGTCAACGTTCTTCTACAGGAAAAGATCTGGTGGTTGGATTTGTTGCAGGTAACAAGGTTTTCTGGGTATAAAATATCTTTATATTTTAATATTGATCTGTGCTTCATATATCCTCTAAGAGATTATTTTAGCACCCAGTAGTGCTGCAGGGAATATGGCCGGTTTTTCTGACTTGTTTCCTTAATGTGATAAAAGCACATGACATAAAATTTGCCAGTGTAAAATTTACCATTTTAAGGTAAGTTAGTCATGTGAAGTATGTGTGCATTTTAAAACTGACACCAGAAGGTTTTCATTGTACAAACCTCAGACCCCCTAAGTAGATTCCCATCTCTCCTCTCAATACCTGGTAACCATCATCCATTCTGCTTCTGCCTTTAAGGATTTGACTACATTTGGTACTGCATACAAGTGAGATCATATAGTATTTGTCTTTCATAATGGGCTCATTTCACTTAGTAGTATCCTCAAGGTTCATCCACATTGTAGCATTGGACATATATTTCCCTATTATGTCTAGATAATATTCTGTTGTGTGAATACATCACATTGTATGTATCTTTTCATCTGCTAAGGGACATTTGGGTTGAGTCCACCTCTTGCTGTTTGGAGTAGTGCTTCATGAACATGGGGTGGGTAACTTTTTGGAAACTCCTCTCAAGTGTGTTGGAAGGGTTTCTCTGTGTCTCATCAGAGGCTTATTAATTATAAAGCTTGGCCGGTACCTTAGGCTTGTCTCCAGCCAGCTCTTATAACTTTTTGAAAAAATTTATTTATTTTTATTTCATGTGCATTGGTGTTTAGCCTCCATGTATGTCTGTATGAGGGTATCAGATATTGGAGTTACAGACAGTTGTTAGCTGCCATGTGGGTGCTGGGAATTGAACCTAGGTCCTCTAGAAGAGCAGAGTACTCTTTTTTGTTTGTTTGTTTGTTTGTTTTTTCCGAGACAGGGTTTCTCTGTAGCTTTGGAGCCTATCCTGGAACTAGCTCTATAGACCAGCCTGCCAGGCTGACCTCGAAGAAGCAGAATACTCTTTAAGTACTCTTAACCACTGTTCATCTCTCTAGCCCCAAGCTCTTACAACTTAAATTAACCCATTTCTATTAATCTGTGCCTGAGGCTTATGGCTTTTACCTCTCCTGCATGTCCTGCTTCCTTTCCATCTGGCTGATGACTCTTCTCACTCTGCCCGTCTTCCCAGCATTCTCTGTGCCCCCAAATTCCTGCCTAATTATCGGCCAATCAGCTTTTTATTAACAATGAGAGTGATACATATTTACAGTATACAAAGGTTGTTCCTTAGCATGTCCCCCTTTTATCTAATTAAAATGGAAGATTTTAACTTTAACATAGTAAAATTATATACAACAAAAACAGTTATCAAGTAAGAATTACAGTTGCAATATCCAGTCCATTTATATTTGGCAAAATTAGAGAAAATACTCTATTTTTATCTTATCTTTGTGAACCTAAAGTTTTATATCTAATTTACCTTTTGTTATAACTAAGGAAAACTTTAACTATGACTATCTAATCCTCAGCTCCATCAAAGATCCCAGAAGGTGAAATGTTACCTAACAGCAGGGACATCTAGCTGCCTGGACAGTCACTCAAAGTTCTTCTGTAACATTGGGGCATTCATCTTTAGCCTACAGGCCTAGTATATCTGACAGACATTTTTGAGAAGGAGGGAATTTTGAAGGACTGTCCTACCTCGTCTTGGCAAAATTTGGCGTAGTCAATTTGCATGTGTGGGTGGGGTGGGAGGGTGGGTGTGTATCCTGCTGGTTTGGTTTCAACAGTATACGGTCAGCAATTGAAGCAATGGCAGTTTCTTTGTCCAAATGACTAACTTTTGCCATAAAGAACGCAAACTCCATATACAGTTTCTTCGATGCCCATTATCTTCAGTGCTGCCATGGGCAGATGTGTCTCACTGTCAAGAAATGTTTTACATTATTAAAACATTTTTAATGCCATATTCTATAGGTCTTTGAAGTGTTTGAAGACCTAATTCATCTCAATATATCTGTGAATGACCTTGAAAACATACCTAACATGACTGTATGTTTGACTATAGATGACTATTAATCTATATTTCTTAATTATATATTACATGTTAAAATGAGCTGTGCTGCATAAACACAATATTTCTCATATCCTGTGGAAATAAAAGCATAACCTCTTTCCCAAAGTAACATATCTTCTGATTTCCATTTTGATGTCAAGACATTTTAAAAGTATATAGGCTGATTTAATTTAGCAGTTTCATAATCCAGTGTGTCTTAGCAGCTGTCATTTCTTTATTAGCAATCAGAAAATCTAAAAACAATACAATAGCATACAGAATCCAGGCTCTCTGTATATTTTCTATCTTTACATGGCTAATTATATTTATATTTTTTACTCTATTCTTTCTTAAGGGTTTTATTATTTTTAAACTATTTTTTTCCACAGTTCCCAGCCAATTTTAATATTGTGCTTGATATACTAACTGGAACAATAAAGCATAGGGAAGAAATTAAATGGATATAAAAATGGAAATAAGTAAAATTATTCATATTTGCAAATGACATATATAATACTAATATATTAATGATCCCAAAAACTCTGTAAGAAAATACCTAAAAAAGATAAACTAATTCAACATTTAAACTATTTTTTAATCTACGAGTGTGTCTACCCTTTCCCTTTTCTCTTCCAAGCCTTTGTACATTTTTAAACACACTGTTTAGAGGGTTTTTTCCATTATCTAGATCTGTCTTGTTTTGTTTTGTTTTGAGACAGGCTTTCTCTCTGTAACAGTCCTAGCTGTCCTGAACTAGCTCTGTAGACATCGAACTCACAGAGATCCAACTTCCTCTGCCTTCTGAGTGTACCACAGCCCATATGAAAGACTGCAGAACCCACCATATGGCTTTGCTCATGGTATGCTGGCAGCTGCCAGGAGATGTGTCTCTGTACTGTGGCTAGCATGAGAGACACAAGACTAGGAAGCCACATTTGGCTCCACTTTTTTGTGTGTTCAGAACCCTTTTTTTTTTTTACTATTTATTTATTTATTATGTATACAATAGTCTGTCTGCATGTATACCCACATGCCAGAAAAGGGCACCAGACTTCATTACAGATGTTTGTGAGCCACCATGCAGTTGCTGGGAATATGAACTCAGGACCTTTGGAAGAGCAGGCAATGCTCTTAACCACTAAGCCATCTCTCCAGCCCCATGTTCAGGACCTTTTTAAAGCTTTCTTAGGTCTTATGTTGTTGTAGGTGCCCCATGTTTGGGCACCACTTGTAGTCATTAGGGAACCCTGAAAAAAATGAGATAAAGGTCATGTCCTGGGAGACTAATTGTTGTCCTGTCTCCGTGTGATGGGAAACTGCAGGGCTGATCTGAAGTCCTGACTATAGTAGTCTATAAGACTGGACCATCTAAGCTAACCACTTTGAAGTTGTCCTGAGCAGTTTGTAGTCCAAAGCTGATCTTTGGGTGGTGTTTGTCAACTTAGTGCTATTACCACCTTCCAGGTGGATTCATCCTTAGGGGACCCCATCATCTTTTTTGGAGACTTCAAAGGCCCATCATTATTTTGGAGACTTCAAAGGTTGTTGTTAGGAATGGTCACAATTCACTGCAGAAACTTAAACATTTTAAATGTCTTATGCAACATCTCAGAGAGGTTATAGGACCATAATCTATTAAATACATCTGGGGTATACAAGCTCAATTCCTAATTATCTGCTTCAAACTCAAGCCTGAAATCACATACAGGAAGCTAGATGAATCCTATTTCTAGAATTAGTTGGTACTCTTATGTGATCATTAATGTCAAATTTTGAGATAATATTTATACCTTAAGAAAAGTTTTAAAGGGGGCTGGAGAGATGGCTCAGTGGTTAAGAGCACTGACTGCTCTTCCAGAGGACCTGGGTTCAATTCCCAGCACCCACATGGCAGCTCACAACTGTCTGAAGATCCAGTTGCAGGGGATCTGACACCTTCATACCAATGCACATAAAATAGTTAAATAAACCATAAAAATATTTTTAAAAAAGAAAAAGAAAAGAAAAGTTTTGAAGAGTCAAGATAAAACCAAAGGATTATAAGATTAGTGACAATAGAATAGTCCCTTATTTTTGGTTTTCTTCTGTCCCATACCAGGTAGCTCTTCTGACATGAGACAGAGACTTTGGATTTTCCTTTAATAAGTATGCTTGGGTTGGAGAAGAAGAGAATCATGCTCAAACTCCAAAGCCAGCTTTAAGGTTTAATTGAATTTGAAATACAAAAAGATTATTTGCCTCATATGTCTGCAGAGAATAGAAGAAACAAACATTTGGGAAGATTTATGATTTTTTTCTGTTGGAACTGTATTATGCCATTAAGCCAATTTACTCTTATTCTTGGGACATTTTCTCTGGATGATTTGTCCTTTTCTTCAGATGTCTCATTTGTCCAGTGGTCTTTAGATTCTTTAAATAGATGCTTTTATTCTCCTGAAAAGACAAAAATAAAACCCTGTCCCAACCCTAACTTTGGGAGGTTCCCTTTTGGGCAGGTTATGTCTGATCAAATATTTGTTAGTCTTATAAGTTAATTTAGGTGGAATGCCTATGTGGTTTGATGAACTTTGGCCTCTCCTAATCAAGAGGTCTCTGTTGTTTGAATCTAATCTTTATTGGTCTTGATGGTATCCATAGCTTTTCTTCTCCTGTGGAAACAAAAAGCAAAACCTATTCCCCAGTGTAACACATATCCTGGTTTCCATTCTGAGGTCAACCCATCTTTTAAGTGTACAGGCTGATTACTTCAGCAGTTTTTTTTCCTACTATCAAATGTCTCTGCACAGCTGTTGTTCCTTTCTCATTAGCATCTAAAAAATTTAAAATTAATAAAGCATTGTGCAGTAGATCTTTGGGGGGGGTCTTTATTACCCCTTCCTGTTTATTAAGCATATCTTTTAAAGTGCAATTAGATCTTTCTATAACAGCTTGCCCTGTAGGATTGTGTATACCTGTAATATGCTTTATATTGTAATATGAAAAAAACTTTCATTTTACTAGAGGCATATACTGGAGCATTATCAGTCTTAATTTGTACAGGTATTTCCTTAATTGCCATAACTTCTAGCAAATGTGTAATAACAGAATTAGCCTTTCCAGAACTCAAAGCAGTTGCCATTGAAATCTGAATAAGGATTTATGGAGGGACATCATAGTTAAACTAGACTGTTAACCAAATAGAGTTGACATCTAACAGCGCTTTCTTCTGTCACCTAATGGTGACAGTCTCCAGGATAATCCATGGGTTAAGTCAGAAAACAAATTTCAATATGTACAGAAAATTGAAATCCCAGAATGTGTGTTTTCTGCCCATTATGCAATAAAACGAAATTTACAAATTGTACAAATAAAGAAATCCTGAATAAATAAATATCTATTGTATGCCGTACATACTTTAATTTTCCAAACTCCACAAAATGAAGCATCCATTTGCCAAATTTCATTTCTTTGAGTACCCTTTTGATTACTTCCTGCAAGTAGTGGAATTTAGTATAAAGAACAAGTAGGACATTGCCTTATAATTTCTTTGGCTTGTTGCCAAGTGACAGAAAAATCTTTCTTCAAACATTTGCTATTAACATGTTCAATTTCTTATGAGGCTTCTAGCACATTTTCTACCATTAGATGATCAATTTCATCATTACCTTGTGCTAGAGGGCCTAGTAGGCCAATATTGGATCTGATATGTGTTTTATATATAAGGGATGTTTTCTGTTCCTGATTATTTCTTGTAATAAATAGCAAAGTTAATTCTGAACCATCTGGAATTAGTTCAGTGGTTTCAATATGTAAAACAACTCTTTCTGCATATTGAGAGTCAGAAACTATATTAAGATATGCTGGAAAAGTCTAATAATACAGTGAGAATAGCATATAATTCTGATTTGTTACTGAATCATAGGGCTTTGAGCTACTCATTTTTTCTGTCTTAAACCTGCCTTTCCTGATTTATTTGCATCAGTATAGAATGTAGGAACTCCAGAAATTCATGATTCCTGTACGGTATGAGGAAGGATCCAATTATTTCCCTTTATAAATTGAAGTTTCTTATTTTTGGGATATTTATTGCTAATCTTCCCCCCCCCCCAGATTACCGCAAGCTCTTTGCCAATGTTCATTTTCTGTCCATAATGAGGCAGTTTTAGCATTAGTAAAAGGTACCACAATTTCTTCTGGGTCTATTCCTGCTAATTGATAAAGTCTTAATTTTTCTTTCAGAATCAATTCAGAACCTTTTCTACATAGGTCTTTAATTTTTTACTCTACTTGTGTAGTAAAAATATCCATTCTAAGCTATTATCTTCTTTCTGCATAAGAATTCCTGTGGGAGAATGTGTAGAAGGTAAAATATCCAGAATACAATCAAGCTCTGGATCCAAACAACCCACTTGTGCCTCCTGTAATTTCTTTTCTACCAAAGCCAATTCTCTCTCAGCCTACGCTGATAATAGTCTTGGACTACTTAAGTCTTTATCACCTTGTTAGGTTTGAAATAAATCACTTCTTGAGTTGCTAATCCAGTTGCAGGCTGTAGCCAGTTAATATCTCCCAGAAAATTATGAAAATCATTAAGAGTTCATAATTGATCTCTTCTGATTTGTGCTTTCTGTGGCTGAATTTTTTGTAAACCTATCTTATATCCTAGGCTATTAATAGAATCTCCTCTTTGTATTTTTTCCCCAACAAGGCAAATTTTTCTTTACTTCTTCAAATATTTTTCTAAGGTATCTGTGTCTGAATCAGCTAGTAAGATATCATCCATATAATGATAAATTATATATTGAAGGAACTATTTATGAATTATTTCTAATGCCTGTTATACAAAATATTGACACAAGGTAAGGCTGTTTAACATCCCTTGTGGAAGAATACTCCCCTGATAACTTTTAACAGATTGAGAATTACTATGCGAAGGCAGATTGTTCTCTATCCTGTTCTCGTAAAGGTATAGTAAAAAAGCAGTCTTAAGTCAATCACTCTAATAGACTATCCTTTAGGTAATAAAGAAGGCAAGGAAATTCCAGGCTGTAAAGAATCCATTGGCTGGGCCGGGCGGTGGTGGCGCATGCCTTTAGTCCCAGCACTCGGGAGGCAGAGGCAGGCGGATCTCTGTGAGTTCGAGGCCAGCCTGGTCTACAAGAGCTAGTTCCAGGGCAGGCTCCAAAGCTACAGAGAAACCCTGTCTCAAAAAACAAAAAAACAAAACAAAAAAAAGAATCCATTGGCTGAATCACCTTAAATTATTAAGTTAATATTCTCCATTTTCCTGATTTCTTTTTAATGACAAATATAGGAGAATTCTAAAAATTGATCGATTTTTCAATGTTGAGCATCTAACTGCTCCTGTACTGGTTGTTATAGCGCCTGTAATTTTTCTGATGTCAAAGGCCATTGTTCCACACAGTTTGTCATTTAACCATTTTAAAGGTAGGGCTGTTGGTACCCTTGAAAGAGCACCAGAAGTTGTGCCCTGCTTATGTACAACCTGAACAGTCTGTAGCTGTTCTTGAGATCTTTTAGTATTTCTCTCAGAAGCATTCCTTATTTTATAGTTTACTTCTGAGATTGGAGGAATGTTAATCTGCAACAAATCACACCCCATAAATTCATTGCTGTGTTAACCACATATGGTTTTTCTATCTGCCCTTCTGGCCCTATACACTTGATCTATCTTGCACTTTATTTTACCTGAGATAAAATTCCAACCCAAGAAGCTGAACATTTACCTTCTTAAGAGGCCAGTCGGGATGCCAAGATTTTGGTGAAATTATTGTTATATCTGTATTTGTGTCTACCAAACCCTCAACTTCAGTGCCATTTACATGTATTTTTAGCTTTGTTTTCTGGTCTCCCCTGAACTTTTTGTTTCATCTATGCAAGTTGTTCTGTCTTTGATCACATCCAGAACAATGTGTGTGTATTTTAAAGACTTATTTATTTATTTAGTATATAGTGTTCTCTCTGCATGTATGCCTGCAGGCCAAAAGAGGGCAGCAGATCTCATTGTGGATGGTTATGAGCCACTATGTGGTTACTGGGAATTGAACTCAGGAGCTCTAGAAGAGTAGCCAGTGCTCCTAACCTCTGAGCCATCTCTCCAGCCCCCAGCAGGGTTGTATTTTTTTTGTAAGATTTATATATTATGTATACAGTGTTCTGTCTGCATGTATGTCTGCACACCAGAAGAAGGCACCAGATTTCATTACAGATGATTGTAAGCCACAATGTGGTTGCTGGGAATTGAACTTAGGATCTCTGGAAGAACAACCAGTGCTCTGTGGATGAATTTCTCCAATGCTGACAGAATGATTGAGCCAAATTTGATATTGGAGCTGCAGAAGGCTCCTCAGGGCATTTCCTTATTGCAAAGGATTATTTTGACTGTCCCTTGTTGATTTGCATTCATTAGTCCAATGCCAGACTTTGCCACACCTTCTGTATATTCCAGAAAGCTAGGGTCTTCTGTTTGGATTATCTCTTGAAAAAAACATTGTTTCTAGGAACATCTTGCCTACAATCCCTTTTCAGATGACCTTGTTTACCATGACTAAAACATAGGACATTTTGGCTTTTCTTAAAATTTCTAGAAATTACTTTCCTATCAAAGCAGCATCATAAGAGTGAGATCCAGTTTCAGCTATTCTAATCCATTCATCTATTGATGCCGATCATACATTTAAAGGCCTAATCACCCTTTTGCATTCTGAATTAGCATTTTCAAAAGCCAAGGACTCAATTAATATTTGTCTTATCTTATGGATCTGATATCGTTCTACTTACAGCTGAAGTCAATCTTTGTAAAAAAAAATTAGTGTGGACTTCTTTTTGGCTTTGTATAATTTTAGTAAATGACTCAGTCTTCTTTCCTGATTCTTCAACCCTGTCCCAAGCACTCAAAGATGCTACATGACATAGCACCAAGGTGTGGTCATCAAATCTAAACTGTCTTTTCAAATCATTCTCCTGACCTTCACCGAGAGTCTGGTCTTGGGAAATATCCATACCTCTAGCCCTGCCTCATTGTTCTGTGATCCTAGCTCCCTCTCTCCACCATGTTTTCCATCGTAACTGAGGGCCAGCCTCCAATATTGCTGTTGCTAAATCTTTCCAGTCTTGTGGAATAATTCTGTTCCTAGTTGCCCATGAATTTACCATCTGTTTCACAAAGGGTGAATGCATACCATATGAAATGACTGCTTTTTAAAAATCTCTTGAAATAGAAAATTTCTTTTTTTCTTTCTTTTTTTTTTTTTTTTTTTTTTTGATTTTTTGAGACAGGACTTCTCTGTAGCTTTGGAGCCTGTCCTGGAACTAGCTCTTGTTGACCAGGCTGGCCTCGAACTCACAGAGATCTGCCTGCCTCTGCCTCCCGAGTGCTGGGATTAAAGGTGTGCACCACCAGCGCCCTGCAAAATCGAAAATTTCTACAGGATTCCAGTCAACTTCTGCATAGCCTTGGGATGCCTATCATCTGGTGGTTGTTCTTGTATGGTAACTGACTAAAGTTGGTTTTCTGGTAACCTAACGCTGCTGTTCTTCAATTTCATAATGCAATGGTGTGGTAGGTTCCACTCTAAATTGCTCTGTCTGTGTCAGAATATTTTTCTCATTTTCTTAGTAGGTCTTTCTTAGGCTTGTATTTTATCAGTCAAATTTTTATTTTCATCAGTAAGACTTTCTAAAGTTTGTATCTTATAAGGAGGAAGTCTTTCTAAAGCTTGCATCTTATCAATAGTAAGTCTAACATTTCTATCTTATCAGTCAAATTTTCATATTTGGCACAGTTAGCAAACCATTTTAAGGATAAAATATGAATTACCAAACTGATAGTAATTAAAATTGCTATTATGTCAATCCTAGCTAAATGGTTTATCCCCTCATTTATTTTTTCCATTTTCAAGCCATTCATAATAGCACTAAACAGGGTCCTAACTCCCTGAATTGTGATATTTCCAATTCTTAACATGGGAAAGATTTTTTTTCCTTTTTTTCAAACTAATTTCCCCTTTAAGAATTCCCAGATGTCTCATCTGATCTGCTGATGCTGCAGTAATAATGTTCTACTGTGCCAGCAGGGAGGGTGGGTGTGGCAGGGTTCCCCCATGAACACTGCCACCACCACCTAGCATTTTCAAAATTTCCTAATGCTGCAACCCTTTAATATAGTTCCTCATGTTCTGGTGACCCCCAACCATAAAATTTTCACTGGGTGGTAGTGGTGCATGCCTTTAATTCCAGCACTTAAACTCTGAGTTTAAGACCAGCCTGGCCTACAAAGTGAGTTCCAGGACAGCCAGGGCTACACAGAGGGTTTCTTTCGGAAAAAAAAACAAAATTTAGTTGCTACTTTATAACTGTAATTTTGCTACTGTTATTAATTGTAATCTAAACATTTGATATGCAGAATATCTGACGTGTGACCCCTTGAAAGGTTCGGTCGACCCCAAAGGCGTCATGACCCAGAGGTTGAGAACTGCTGGCTTTGATATTCAGCTTCTTTTTTTTTTTTAAGATTTATTTATTTATTATGTATACAGTGTTCCTCTGCATGTATGCCTACATGCCAGAAGAGGGCACCAGATCTCATTGCAGATGGGTGTGAGCCACCATGTGGGTGCTGGGAATTGAACTCAGGACCTCTGGAAGAGCAACCAGTTCTCTTAACCACTGAGCCATCTCTCTAGCCCCTGTTATTCAGATTCTACTTGAAACTTTTGATTATTACTTATTATATTTCCACAGAAAAAATCACATAAACACACCTAGAAGAATTTGGAAATAGAACCTTACAGATAACATAACTGAAGAGTGTTGGTGACGTTGTGAAATTGTGATTTTGAACAGCAGCACTTTTGAATGCCGGCTGCCAGTTTACAGAGTTGAGGATGTACTTCCTGCCTCTGCCTTAATCTGGCCAGTCAGGTTTATTCTTGTTGTACATCATGTTGCACACCTCTCTAGGGAGACAGTAGCTTAGATCTGTGGCTTTCATCTGCCATTTTGTTTTATTTTGTTCTATCTTTTTTGGGGGGTAAGGATTGCTTTTTGAGATAAACTTTCACTATACAGACACTGCTGGCTTTGAATTCATGATCCTCCTGTATGATAATATTTTGTTTATGTGTTAGTAAATAAAGCTTTCCTGAAGATCAGAGTGCAGAGCTAGCCACACTAGTCAGCCATAAAACCAGGCAGTGGTGGCTCACACCTTTAATCCCAGCAGCTAACACTAGTCAGCCATAGAGGCTAGGCGGTGGTGGTGCACGCCTTATATCTCAGCCCTAGAGAGGAATATAAGGTGGGATGAGACAGGAACTCGCTCTCTTCTCAGTCTGAAAATTTCATAGAGGTAAGAGCTCTCTAGTGGTTGGTTGCTTTGCTTCTTTGGTGTTTCAGCTTGAACTCCAATATCTGTCTCTAGGTTTTTATTAGTCGTGCTACACTCCTGCTTTAGCCTTCCACACTTGATTGCCATTTCCTTTCTCTTTTAGTCGGGCACTTCTCTCTCTCCCGCCAGTTCCCAAATAAATACTCAGAGGCTTAATATTACTTATAAATGCTCAGCCAATAGCTCAGAATAGTTAACTCTTATACATAAATTAACCCATAATTCTTATCTGTATTTAGTCACATGGCTTGCTGTGGCATTCTCACCTTGCTTCTCTGCGTTTGCCAGCTACTCTCTGAGTCCGCCCTTCCTCTTCCCAGAATTCTCTTAGTCTGGCTCTTATGCTCAATCTCCTTCCTGCTCAGCTATTGACCAATCAGCTTTTGAGACTAGTTCAAAAAGATTGTTCCACAGCATTCTCTGTTTAAAATTTATGTGTGTCCATGCATGAACGTATGCGTGCATGTTACCTATGTTCATATGTGTGGAGAGTGGAGAATATTGGATATTGTCCTCTATAGCTCTCAGTCTTATTTCCTTGAAATATGTTTTTCACTGGAGGCCTTGAATTTGGAGCCCACCCCTTTCTGGTCCCCCCGCCTCCTTCCACACACACAGCACTGGGGTTAGAGGCACATGCAACCATCTATTCCCAGTTTTTTGTTGTTGTTGTTTTTTATTTGTTTGTTTTTGGAGACAGGGTTTCTCTGTGCAGCTTTAAAGCCTGTCCTGGAACTCTCTCTGTAGACCAGACTGCCTCCTGAATGCTGGGGTTAAAGGTATGCGCCACTGAGGATCTGAATTCCATCCCTCCATTCCTGGACATTTTCTTGTATCAGCTGTCATTACATGCTTCCCAGTTGGTCATCCTAGACATATTTTCATCTTCCCTCTTCAACAATGCTATTTTTTTTGAAGATTTCAGAAGTAAAAAAGCAGTGTCCCAGTTATTCCTGGTGTGAGGATGAAAACATCTGCTTCTGTATCCTGGAAAGGTATCTGAATTTAGCTAACAGTGGACCAATTAACAGAGGAAAAGATACACAACTGAGACCATGTCTCAAAAAGCAATCCCCACCCAAAAAAAAGATAGAATTAAATTTTAAAAAAAAATGGCAGATTGTCTTAGGGTTTCTATTGCTGCACTAAAACACCATGGCCAAAAAGCAAGTTGGGGAGAAAGGGTTTATTTGGCTTACATTTCCATTTTGCATGTCATTATTTAAAGAAGTGAGGACAGGAACTTAAACAGGGTAGGATCCTGGAGGCAGGAGCTGATGTAGAGGCCATGGAGGGGGTGCTCCTTACTGACTTGCTCACCTGGCTTGTTCAGCCTGCTCTCTTGTAGAACCCGGGACCAGCCTAGGGATGGCACCACCCACCATGGGCTAGGCCCTCCTGTATTGATTAGTAATTGAGAAAATGCCTTACAGCTGAATCTCATAAAGACATTTCCTGAGGCTCCTTCCTCTGATGACTCTAGCTTGTGTCGAGTTGACTCGCAAAACCAGTCAGTACACAGATGAAAGTCATAGCTACCCACTACCTCTCTTAGGAGGAATACAACATGATCTGCATTAGAACAAATGTATTTAAATCGCACAGGATGTGTAGTCAGGTCAGTGACTACACAATAAACTATGCACCTTTTTTTGTCAGAGGGAAAGAGGTCATTTTTGAGTGGTACTAGTAAAAGGCTATTATTAGAATGAGTGGGTCTGAAGACCAGAGTGGTTTGGGTGATGATTCTCTCTGGAAGTGAATTGGCTGGGGAGATAGACAACAGTTTGTGACAGTCTATCCAGGTGTAGTAACAGAACCCAGTTTTCTCTCCTGTGGTATTCAAGGATTGTTTTTAGGCAAATAAGTAAACATTAGAGTGGAGCCTCTTCCAGCCTCCAAGAGCCTACATTCAAAGATTAGCATTCTGGCTACTAATTTAGGATGGTATTCCCTGGCTCCTTTTACCAGAGTGGGAGAGTGGGTTTTGTGTGTTTGGTTAGTGTGCCACAGCTCTTGATTTTGGGTCTGCTTTCTCCTAAATGATTTGTTATTGAAAAGGAAAAAAAAGTAAATTCACGATACTCCAAAGAAAAATAACCTCATCCCCTTAGGTAAGAAGAACATTAATTAGTACTTGGGTCTTAGAGCCGGAGTAACACCCACACACTGGAACTAGCAAGAGTGGTGCCCCACTCCCTTGAGGGGCTGCCTGTGGTGTGTTATTAGGGACTAGAGTTAGTCATGAGGAGCCCTGGAGCACTGCCATTCACTTGATTATGTAAGTTGCAAATTTTGATGAAGTTTTTAAAAAGCATTGTCAAGTATTTTGAGTGTATTCCTCCCCAGAATTCAAAAGATTATCGTGGTAAAAAGTCACTTCCCATCCACTCTGACTCAGAGGATAAAGGAAGTACTTGACCACCTCCGATGCAAAGCTTTGGAATGACTTTCGATCCCTTCATTTAAATATTGTGGTACACTTGGTACTTGAGGTTGTTCTCAGAATCTTTCAGTCTTTCTGCTGCATTAATAATGGGAATGTGGAAACAGTGCTTTAAGTAATGGCTGAATCTTATTCTTGGCTGCGTTGCCCCTCAAGTGTTTTGTGTATGCCTACTTATTGAATAGAGCTTGAAGAATGTTTTGAATTCTAAAGGATCTGCTTAATGGACATTGCATTTCATTTGTTTGGAAAGGTGTATACACTGTGCTTTTCTGTATCCATGGGTTCCAAGCTTTCCTGTCTTGTCTTTCTCTTTAAAAAAAACAAAAAAAAAAAGAAAGAAAGAAAAAGAAAAGAAAGGGGGGGAGAAACAAAAGCTGCTGACTGTCACTAACACTTTCTGGTCTGATTTTCCCGTAACTGATTTGTCTCTGTGAAGTATACATCATCAAGACTATCCATTCTGAACTCTGGGCAGATGTGCATGTGTCTTGGACTGTGGGGGCGCTGTGGGACTCTTTTTAGAAAGAATCTAGCAAGGATCTTCTGGGGCAGGCACAGCTTTTTCAGATCATGATCCACGCCTCGAGACAATGTGTTAACAGAGTCAGAGCTACAGATAGCTTCTGGGTATTATGTGAATCTATAGAACTGCAATTCATAAGATTACTTGATTCTATATTTTCTTTGGGGAAATATGTTGCTACATCTGGGAAATATGTTGGTACATCTGGAAAATAAAAAAATCTTACTTTGGTAACTGTACGCAACAAATAGATAGATTTCAGTCTCTTGACTGCTTTCACCGACTTAATCCTTGATTAAACTGTTTTCTCTGTAGGGTGTTTTGAGGTTACTTAAATGAAAACATTTTTTTCTCTTTGTTTTGCCTTTAAAGGACTTTCAGCAAAGTGTGAGGGGGCGGGGCTTCTTTGTCTTCTTTAGGATTGTTCCTGTTCTGGGCTCAGCTGGAGCCAGACAGCTCTACTATACTTACCCACTGCTTGTTCGTTGGTTGGTCTGTAGACAAAGTATATAAAGTATATACCACTTGTCAGACGCTTTGTTACAATCCTGTATGGTATTTTCTTTAATCATTTCAGGACTATGAGGAAGTTTTAATATCTCAAGATGCTGTTAAATTGGGACCATGTGTTTTCAGAGGAGCGTCTGACTCACTGTGCTGCTCTGAGGCAGCCTGGGGGGCCAAGGTCCGTCTGGTCTCTGTGCTTGTAATGATCTCAGTTGCTTTGTAACTGCTGCTGCTGCTGCCTGTCCTAACCCTCGGAGTGATGAGCTCTTCTGGGAGTTTTTGGTCCCAGTTGAAGCACTTGGAAATGTCACACTGTCCTCCCACCTGTCACCCTTAGTACCAGATCATACTTGTTTAAAACCGTGTGAGCTACTTTGTATGAGAGTTGGCACTTGTTTTCTCTGATGTTGACATGGATTTAGCATGGTATCAATAGAATACTACCCCTCTCAGAAGCTCTTATTTAACAATTTGTTTAAAACTATATCAAATGCTTCTTCGTTTTTGGGGTAACCTTGTGTTTTGTTTCTTTAGCATTGCTGCTGATTGAACTAGGCCTTGCATGTGTTAGACAGCTGCTGTACCCCAGAGTTAAATTCCCATCCCCAAATTGCCATTTTGAATGTTATTTTTTTTTTAAATCAACAAATGATTGCCCTCACTGAGTGGGTAAGGAAACTCTCCACTCCTTTTGTGTGAGTAAGCACTGCTGCCAGCCGTGTTGCCAAGAGCAGTAGTGTGTTGTACCCCACACGAAAAGAAGCTGTAACTCAAGTCAGTGGCAGAGCTATAAATGGAGTGTTGTGTGTAACTTAGTAGAGCAGAGCTCAGCAGGTAGCGCTTGCCACCAGCGTCTTTCTCTGTTTCCCAGGAGTGGTGAATGTGCTGCTGACGACTCCACTCTGGGTGGTGAACACCAGACTGAAGTTGCAAGGGGCAAAATTTCGGAATGAAGATATTATACCAACTAACTACAAAGGCATTATCGGTAAGTGTCTCCGGGATGTGTCCTTGTATGTTTGTCTGTTTCCACAGTAAAGCTGCCTAGCAGACAGCCTCAGATACCAGCAAACCATTGTTTCTGTGTCTGTGATTGGTAGGAACTCCTCTGGGCTGACCATGACTGAGTCTCCTCAGCCCTGAGCATACTCTTTTCATAACAATGGCACACCACCAGAGGAAGCACCTACCGTGCCCCTGTTTGTATCTTGCCTAAGACTAGGGTAGAGGTGCATACTGTTCCCAAGAGCGGACAGGGAAGAGGGGAAGAGACTGTGAGTATGTGAGTTTTTATTTAACTTTTTGCAGTGTTAGGTTTTAAAGCCAGGGCCTCAAGTGTGCTAGGCAAGCATCCTACCCCTGAGCTACGCCCTAAACTAAATATTCCTATTGTTGTCATCGTTGTTTTGTTTTTGTTCTTATTTTACTTGTTTTTAGTTTTTCAGGACAGGGCTTCTCTGTTTAACCTTGACCATCCTGGAACTCTGTAGACCAGACTGGCTTTGAACTCACAGAGATCTGCCTCCCTCTACTGGGACTAAAGGCTTGTGCCACCACCACCCAGCCTTTTTTTTGTTTGTTTGTTTTTAAGACAATCTCTCATAGCCTAGGCTAATCTCAGACTCATAGCTGAGGATGATCTTGAACTTCTGATCCTCTTGCCTCCACTTCTCAGTGCTGGGATTACAGGAGTGCATCACAATGCCATGCCTGAGACCGAACCCAGGGCTTTGTATGTGCTACACAAGCACTCTACTGACTGAGTTATATCCCCAGCTCCAAGGGTTTAGGTTTTGTGTTCTTTTTAAGGCAGAATCTTGCCATTTTGCAGGTTAGCCTTGAACTCACTGTATAGCTTACTCTGGCCTCAGATTCATAGCAGTCCTTCCAAGTACTGAGATCACAGGTGTGACCCACCATACCCAACATGTTACTGGCTTTGAGACAATCTCACTGTGTAACCTAGGCTGGCCTCAAACTTGAGATCCTCCTGCCTTTTAACTTCCCCAGTGCCAGTGTTACAAGTGGTTATTGCACAATCCCCCAAGGTAATTTTGTTTTGGTTTTTTGGTTTCTCGAGACAGGGTTTCTTTGTAGCCTGGTCTACAGTTCAAGTTCCAGGTCAACCAAGGTTACACAGAGAAACCCTGTCTTAAAAAAAAAACCAAAACAAAACAAGGTAGTTAACGCCAGTGCAGGGCAGTCCACAGCTGTTGTCTGAGGCAGGAAGATTTAAGTGTTCAAGGTCATACTGGGTTATGTAGCCAGAACAAACAAACAAATGAACGGAAAGATACCCAAATAGGGAATCTGCCTCCAAAATATCATCGAAAAGAGGATGGTTTCTGTCTGGGTCCATTCAAACAGAACAATTGTCTTTTCTAGTTAGGCACTATCATGGTGCTTTACAAAAGCCTGACTTCTTGCTTAGATGCATTCCACCAGATTATCCGAGATGAAGGAGTCTTGGCTCTGTGGAATGGCACCTTCCCCTCCTTGCTGTTGGTCTTCAACCCTGCCATCCAGTTCATGTTCTATGAAGGCTTAAAACGGCAGCTGTTAAAGAAGCGGATGAAGGTAATCCCTAATTTTAAAAGCGACTAAAAGAGATGCCTGCTTTCTTGTCTGATTGAAAGTCTCCCCCTCTGCTTTCCAGCTCTCCTCTCTGGATGTGTTCATCATTGGTGCGATAGCCAAAGCGGTTGCCACCACAGTCACTTATCCCATGCAGACGGTACAGTCAATTCTGAGGGTAAGTGCTGGGGTTCCCCCCAAAGTGGGTCCAGTGACATCTAAAACACATCCTAAAATCTTCAGCGCAGTAATGCAGGTGGTGTGCCTGGGTGTTCGTGCCCATTCTCCCCTGTGCGCAACACTCTGCTAACCAGGCTTTTGGCTGGCAAGAAGTGAGGGTTACGTTGGAATTTCTTAGTAATGTATTGTCTCAGGAAAACCGTATGTGCAAACAGATTCCTCAAGGACCTCAGGGCAACCCGAGTTTGCTTCCTTCCCATTCATATTGTTTACCACATGCCATGAAGCAGATGGCCCCTGACAGAATCAGAGGTTAACACCTCTAGTTTACTCACAAGTTATTAATCAGTTAGCCTTTCCAAATACTTTCAGACTTCAGGGTTTTTGTTTTTTTTTATACATTTGGTTGTTTATACATACAGACAGTTTTAGACACTGAGAAGCTGGGGATGCAGTGTAGCTCCTGTCCTCATGAAGACAGCAAGGAAAGAGCCAAGTAATTATTATAAACTGAATCCACTGTTGAGCATATGAACAGCACTGGCTTATTGAAGATAGCTGTGGGGTTATTCCTGGGCATCTGGCTGAACGCCTGCCCTTCTGAGGAGGCACATGGAAATTCAGGTACAAGGGAATATGAAGCTTGTGCCATTCAAAGGGGGGGGGGACAGTGCATCCCAGAAGAGGGGGGGGATAGTACGTCCCAGAAGAGGGAGAGTGCCATGCCAAGAGCTTCCTTCATCTTAGGAACTGAAAGGAAGCCTCTGCGGCTGGGCGTGGCTTGCCCAGCTCTGAGTCTGGAAGAACTAGAGGAAAGTGGCGGGAAGATTCTGTTCTCCGCCCAGCAGGAAGCCTGCGAAGGACTTTGAGGTGGAAATGGTATGATCTGAGGTAGGGCCTTGGAAGGCCTGTGAGGCCTGTGCAGCTCTTCTGTAGCAGATGGATCAGAAGCTGAGAGGTAGGGTCTGCAAGCATATGAACCTGAGTTCAAATCTCCAGCATCCACTGAAAGTCAGGCATGGCTTCCCACGCCTGGGACCCCAGCTTGGGCTTGGGGAGTAGGGGGATGGAGAAAGGCAGATCTTCTGTTTCAGTGAGAACCAGTCTTAAGGCAGTAAGGCAGGGATCCAGAGAAGAAAGCAACAGAGGCCTTACTGAAAGAGGGCCAATCAGGTAGGAAACCATTTTAGTAATCTAGGTGAGGGCTTGATAAGCCTAGACTAGGTTAGCAGCAGTGGAGATAAGCTGTAGGCAGATTCAGTATCTGTACTGGGACTTGGTATGTTGCTCAGAATACCACTGTACTGGGCCTAGTTAGCATGTGCAAGGTCCTGAGTTTGATCCCCAGCACCACAAAAAAAAAAAAAAAAGAAAAGAAAAAAGAAAAATTGTTAAAAATCTGTTGTACAGAGAACATTTAAAGGATTTATTGCCAGAGAAAATGAAGGTAGTTGTCTCAGTTAAGGTTTCTATTGCTGTGAAGAGACACTATGACCACGGTAATTCTTACAAAGGAAAACATTTAATTGGGGTAGTTCGCTTAAGGTTCAGAGGTTTAGTCCATTATCATCATGGCGAGACATGGCAGCATGCAGGCAGACATGGTGCTGGAGAAGTGACTGAGAGTCCTACATCTTTTAGGCAACAGGAAGTGTTTCGTCTCACAGGGCCTAGCTTGAGTCAGGCTTGAGACCTCAAAGCCTGACTCCACAGTGACACACTTCCTCCAACAAGACCATACCTCCTAATAGTGCCACTCCCTTTGGGGGTCATTTTCTTTCTAACCACCATGGTAGTATATCAGTAAAAACACTACTTTCCATGAAAAGTGTTTTTGCTAATGTGCCATTTTTTATGTGTTGTTTTTAATTGGCTTTTAATAGAAGGGTCTTAAATAACTGGAAGCTACTACCCCAGCATGTCTGTGTATCATCCCGGGCATGCGCTTCTGTCTTGTTTTGTTTGTGCTGATAAGAGTTTTCCCTTAATTCTCTGTAAAAGTGAAAGTTTTTGATGCTAAGGATGTAGGTTAGTGGTGAGGGTTTTTAGCGTATTGAAGGCCTTTGGTATAACCCCCCAGAACAATAACAACAACGACAAAAATACTTCCTTTATTGAAAAATATTTTTATTTTTAGCTTATTTAGTTGAAAAAGAGGATTAATAAAATCTGTGGTGCTAATTGGACATTTTTATAATCAAACACTGTGCTATGAGAGTTATTCCAAAGAAATTTACTGAGTAGAAATTAAGATGAAGAGGGGCTGGAGAAATGACTCAGTGGTTAAGAGCACAGTACCTGAGTTCACTTCCCAGCACCCATGTCAAAAGGCTCACAGCCTTCTGTGACTCCAGCTCCTGGGGACCCAATAACCTCTTCTTCACTTTGTGGGCACCAGCACTAAAATGTATACATACCCATACACAGACACACCACATGTACACATGGTTAAAATAAAATAAATCTCTTTTTAAAAATGAAATTTAAGATAAAGAGTGATAAATAGTAATTATCTCTTTTTCGGTCTTCCTTCCTTCCCAGTTTGGACGTCATAGACTAAACCCAGAAAACAGAACCCTGGGGAGTCTTCGAAATGTTCTCTATCTTCTTCACCAACGAGTCAAGTGAGCTCTAAGTGTTTGCTGACCTGGGCTTCCTTTCAGCAGCCTCACTCTGCTGGGAGTGCTGGGGTGGTCGGGTGAGCTGTTCCCCTTCAGTGCTGCAGCAGCCTCAGAAATCTCCCCCTCTTGTTTAAGTTTTTCTCAGTTTAGGAGCTTAGTGTGATTTGATGGCAATTTGGGGAATTACAGAAAAGTTCAGGCCCTTATTCCTTGCTAGTTACAAGTATACAGAACTCCTTTGGGAAGGGAACCCTCAAAGGGTTGGGAACGGAGCTTGGTGGCAGAGCCTGTGCCTAGTACTTGCATAGCTCTGAGTTCAAACCCTAACACCAAGAAAAAAATAAAGAAGAAAGAGGCCAGGCATCATGGCATACTCCTTTAACTCCTTTAATCCCAGCACTCAGGAGGCAGGGGCAGGCACATCTGTGAGTTTGAGGCCAGCCTGCTCTACAAAGCTAGTTCTAAGCCAACTGGGGCCACATAGTGAGACCTGTCTCAACAATCAATAAATAAAACTAAACAAAAACTCACCAGGTTAAAGCCAGTTAAATGTCAATAAATGATACATATATACATATATTTAAAAACATTTTCCCTTCTTACTCCTTTCCAAGAGGTAGTCCCTATAAAGTATACACATTTCTAGAGAATTATAGGAAACAAATGTTTTCAGTGTATATATCCAGCTTACTGCTTTGTTTTTATTTATTTATTTATTTATTTTGAGGCAGAGCTTTGCTATGAAGCCCTGACTGGACTAGTACTTGTCAAGTAGACCAGGCTGGCCTCAGTCCTCCTGCCTCATCTTCTCTCTTTTAGTAACCTTAACATCACGCCCCTCCCTCTGGTTGTACTAGTTTCCTGTTATGTGACACACTGTGATTTACTCACTAGTGTTCATACTGCTGAGTGCTCAGGGTCGAGTGAAGAGCATAAACTGAGCTTCCAGAATTAAGCAGTCATGATTTATGTGCAATTACCTAGTTAAGAGAACTAGAGTACATACAATTGTGACATTTTATAGTTTCAAGAATTAGAAACTTAGACATAGCCAGTTGACCTCCCATCTTTT
>PVIU01016374.1:0-45220 GCA_004026605.1 Ondatra zibethicus
TCTACCTTTTCTCCTGAAACTGCATTCCTCTTTAAGGTTTCTAAATTACCTGGCTAGCACTTCTTCAATCCACAGATCTTTCTTTGTTTCTTTTGTTTGAGATTGGGTCTCTCTGCAGTCCTGGCTGTCCTGGAATGTAGACCAGACTGTAGACCTTGCTATTCTACAAATCAAGTCCTTACTCGGATACTAGCTCTGCTCAGAGAAAATGACCATGTTTCAGTATTAACCCAGAATCCTGCTTTGGTGAGGAAAAGCTGTGGACGGCACTGAACTCTGCTTCCTCTTCTCTCTTGGCACTCCATGGTTTAGAAAGACTGAGGAGGATTAGGCAGACTATGAGACCCAGGACATAAAGAGAAGTGGGGACAGGGGAGGGGAAAGCAAATTGCTAAGATAAATGCCTCTAGATCAGACAGTATGGAGATGCCATGTGTTTTTGTTTTGTTTTTCTTTGCTCTGGCGGCGGGGGGGGGGTCTTTTGAATCTATGTTGACACATAAACAGAAGCTTTTCTTCTGGAAAATGACAACTATAAAGTGTCACCTTCATGAACTCATGAAATTGGGAGACGTATTGCAGCACAAGGAAAGCAGGAAAGAGTGGGAGGGGCATATGATGAAGAAACATTGTATACCTGTACGCTGACTGGCTATGTCAACTTGATATAAGCTAGAGTCCTTGAAGAAAAAGAAACCTCAGTTCAGAAAATGTCTCCATAAGATTGGGATGTAGGCAAGCCTGTAGGGCATTTTCTTAGTGACTGATCGATGGGGAAGGGTTCAGGCCATTGTGGGTGGGGTCACCCTTGGGCAGGTGGTCCTGGGTTTTATAAGCAAGCTAGGCAAGCTATGGGGAGCAAACCAGTAAGCAACACTTCTCAATAGCCTCTGCATCAGCTCCTGCCTCCAGCTTTCTGCCCTGCTTGAGTTCCTGTCCTGGCATCCTTTGATAATGAACAGTGATGTGGAAGTGTAAACCAGATAAACTCTTTCCTCCAAAGTTGCTTTGGTCATGGTGTTTCATCATAACAAAGACAACCCTAACTAGGACAGCCTGTATGAAATTTTCAAGAAAAAAAAAATTAAAGTCCGGCCCTGTTTTGTTTCTCATCTGGCTTTGTCAATCACCAGTGAGTGATTAGTTCTACTGAGCCTCAGCTTTATCAGTAAAATTTGAATAATGATACACAGGCTTATGGGGGGGAAATAGGTTGAGAGAAATAATGTCAAGAAGATCTCTAATGGGTTTGGGGGTCATAGATGTGGAAAAGAAGAAATGAAACAAAAAACAAAAACAAAACACACACACACACTAACATCATCGTGTGACATTTTGAGGGATTATTCAAGACAAAAATGGTTGAACCTGCAAGTTTGCATGAACTGTCCTGTACACCTGTCTCCCAGAACTGATGTGAACTGTTTACACTTTTAATTATTCAGTGATAGGCACTGTTCCAAGAGGGCAGGGCTGTCACAGGAAAGAAAAAGAGATTGAGAACAATGAAGATGTAAGACGTACAGTAAGATGACAAGTAGTAGCACAGACTCGGCACCCTTGTTCAGTGCTACATCATGACTTCAGGGCTTGTGAGGCTATCAAGGGCACAGGGCTAAGTGAGTCTCTGTTGGTTCTCTTGGAAATATTCCCGCCTTAAAACAAACACCTAGAAATGCAGACTCGAGGACTGATGGTGGGAATGGGGGCAAATAGAACACATTGGATTCAATCTATAAGGTATAACCGAGCACCAACTTCTGTAGCCCTCTTAGCGCAGTAGGCAGCGCGTCAGTCTCATAATCTGAAGGTCCTGAGTTCGAACCTCAGAGAGGGCAGTTTTTGCTGGTAGGATGATTTCCTCTTCAACACATTCTTAAAGCTAGGTGCATGGACAAATGAATACTGCAGAAATTTTAGGAACCCTGCGACTGAAAACTGCCTAACAAGATGTCTTTCTGTGCGAAACTTTATAGAACTTAGAGACATGGAGGTTCAGTGAATGGAACTGTCCCCTAGTGTATTTCTGGTCCTCTGATACACGTAAGACAGGAACGCTCTACGACGGGGTCCGACGGGGAGGGGGCATACAAGATGCTGGACTTCCTTTTTCTAGTGTTCCATATTTACGAGCAACCGGAAGTCAATTTTGTGGGTAGCTAGAAGACTGGGCTAGCTGAATTGGTATTTGTACTGGAATAAACTGGGAAACAGGCTAAGTCTTGTCTAGAACAGGAAGAATCCAGGCTATGACAAAACTGGTCTGGGGTCAGGTGGATCTGGGTGAATCCTGCAAAGCTTCTGTTGTCCTAAGGAGGACCTGACACACAGGGGATTTGTAGGAGTAGTCCAAGAAACAAAGAGGTCTGACCCCGAAGAGTGCTGTCTTCAAGGAGGCATTTCATAGCTAGCAATTCTAACTGTAGCCTCAGAAGTCTTCAAATTTCTGAGAAAAAAAATGGAAAATGACTAGCCATGCTTCCACAATGACATCAGGATAATCTGCTACGGGAAAACCCTGATGGCCAAAAACGATAAAGGATTTTTTTTTATACTGTCTCTGAGTGGGGAAAGGGGGGGGGGCGACAAGGCAGCAACCAGGTGTGGTCCTGCTGAGTTAGTACCCATCCTGCTCTTAGTTCACGTTCAAAAAAAAAAAAAGTGTCTCACTTAAGAATAGCTTAAGCAGACAAAACAGGGGTTCTGTTAAATCTCTACCCTTTATTTTTTTTTAGTTTTTCGAGACCGGGTTTCTCTGTAGCCTTCGAGCCTGTCCTGGAACTAGCTCTTGTAGACCAGGTTGGCCTTGAACCCACCTGCCTCAGCCTCCCAAGTGTTGGGATTAAAGGCATGCACCACCACCACCCAGCTCTCTACCCTTTAAATAATTGCAATTCCAGTCTTCCAGATATCCCTGTCAGGGGATTCTAGGGGGGAAGGTTAGCGCTCTATGCTACAATTTTAGATGGTTAGAAGGAGTCAAAAGGTTTATCTTCAGTAAAATTATGAATAGGGCACGGATAGCTTAAATCAGTGTGCCACCTCTTTTTTCCTGGTATGCTTAGAGGCTACCAGGTAACCAGGCAACCTATGTAAACAGTCAGGGAGAAGCCGATGGCTCTTGATCAGATAGCACATACACCAAATGCTGTAGTTTCAATGGGCCTATGTCTGGAGTTAGACTTACTACCCCAGTCCTGTAAATTGTGAGTTCCAAGCTATGCGGTTATCAGTAGTTATGTTCGTGGGTGTTGTGGGTCTTCCTCTTGGTTGCAGACAATTATCTCTTTTGATGTCCTTGTGAGAAAAACACAGCCATAAATTTCCTGAACTAAAGTCATCAGTAAACTGAGGTGAATGTGAATGTAAGGAGTTAAGAATCTTTTGAGTGAGGTAAAACCAGAGCAGCAACTTGGGCAGGTAGTAATTCTATGCCCTTAGAGATCTGTGAATATCTTAAATGAGATGGTCTATGCCTGGACCCTAAGCACTGACCAGGAAGGCAGATCTCTGTGTTTACATAGGGGAGAGGAACAAGGCCGGTAATGGGAAATTGTTCTGAACTAGGGAACTGATTCCCAAATATGTAACAGAAAGGGAGTCAGCTACAGCAAAAATTCTAAGCAAAAAACAACCACTTTATTCAGAAAGCAATAACACCAAAAAGCCTTGTTTTTTGGTTTAGCCTTTATCAGATCTCTTGGTTCTGATAAGTCCCTCCCCTTGAAAAGATGGCTGAAAAGATTTATTTATTTATTAAGTATACAGTGGTCTGCATGCATGCATGCCTGCAGGCCAGAAGAGGGCACCAGATCTCACTACAGGTGGCTGTGAACCACCATGTGGTTGCTGGGAATTGAACTCAGGACCTTTGGAAGAGCAGACAATGCCATCTCTCCAGCCCCTTGTAGCAGTTTTCCAAACAGAGCAGCCACCAAATGTGTTTTCCTGCTCCCCTCCCTTTTCCCTCAACTTCAAGTTGCTACAATTTGTTTTGAGGGCTTCTTTTGTCTTAGATGAACAAAGTACTATCTACCTATTAACTGGAAATTTGAAAGGTTTTTGTGGGTTTTTTTATTACTATTAATTAAAAAATATTGTTCTTCAGCTGAAGGAGAGGTAAAGCTCTTCAATTATGTTGAATTTTTAAAATCAACACAGAAATATCTCCCTGCAAGGGTCTGAATTGCTCTATAAGAAACCTTTGGAGTAAGATGGAAGATTAGGAGACTCTAAGTTCCTGACAGAATCTTTTAAAACAAGCTACAGTTGGGCCATCTTCTATCAGTTACGTACAACTCCCTAAGTACTTCAAAGGCCTTTTTAAAAAATACTTCACACTTACACAAGTTTTCTGTGAGCCAGCAAAAATTACTGGCTAATGAAGGTTTGTGAAGTCCATCTCTAGCCACTAGAACTTATGAAGAATGTGGTTTCTGTGTGCAAGCTGATAATTAACGCCATAGATAGCGACTACCATCAGTAAACACAGAATGACTTTAGTTACTTGGAATCAGCTTATGACTTAGAGGAAGGTTGTATCGCTGAGCTTGCCAGTTTTGCTGGTGGTGACTGCAGATGCAACACATCACAGATTTAAGAATTCAACTGAAATCAGAATGACCTCAAAAGAAGGGACGAGGGACTGGAAAGATGGCTAGCGGCTGAGAGCACTGGCTGGTCTTGCAGGGGACCCGGGATCAATTCCCAGCACTCACATGGCAGCTCACAACTGTCTGTAACTCCAGTCCCAGGGCTTCTGACACCCTCATGAAGACACACATGTGGGCAAAACACCAATGAATACATAATAAAAATTATATATTAAAAAGAAAAAAGAGACAATAACCAACGAAAAGAACATAAACTTTGTTATCTATCTTCTGAGAATAGCATTAAAGAACTATGTAAGAAAGGATGTAGGGAAAAATAAATCCCTTTTGAATTATTGGTTTTATTGTGAACATAATGCTCTAGCACTACAGAAGATTTATAATGTATTAAAGTTCCTCATGATCCTGGCATTCAGAACTCAACATCGCTGGCAGGAACTCCAACCTCTGCGCATATAGATTGAGGGCTGCTCTCTCTACTTAATGCCATATAAAAGGACTACATTTATGTTTGGATTGTTGGCTAGTGGCTGATGTTCATTATTAATAATTCAATTTTAGATATTATTTTACTTTCTTTCAACGGCTACAATATCCCCTGAGATTTTGTGTTAAAGACCCTGAAATGCTGAGACGATACCAATATAAGGACTGAGTGAAAGAATGCCTAGCTTGAGGAAGCCCTGAGTATGAACACCAGCGCTACAGTGGTAACAGTATACTATTGAACAATTCACACTACTGACTTTTTTGCAGTGTGGGGCAAGCACTTTATCCCAAGTTTCTTGGTTATACTTTTAATCTCTGCCATTTTGAGCTATACTGCTTAGTCCATTCAGTCTGCTAGATCAAAATGCCATACACCAGGATGTTTGTAAGCAATAGGAACTTATTTCCCATTTCTTCAGATTGGGAAGTCCAAAATGAAGGCACCATCAGCTCTGCAAATTCACTGTCTGAGGAAGGCTTGTTTCCTGCTGTGGCAATGGCATTTTCTTCCTGTGTCCTCACATGGTGGAAGGAAGAAGCTAGGTCTCTGGGCTCTCAGTTCTGTGTGTACTGATCCCACTCATGAAGACAGAGCACTCAAAGTCTACCACCTCCTACAGATTTCTGGTTAGGAATTTACTTTGGTAAGGGTTTCAAGTAATGAATTTTAGAGTCACAACCAGTCAATCTATAGTTAAAATGATCTGCCAGAGCAGTGGTTTGTGCCTGTAATTTCAGCACTGGCTAAGGCAACAGGATTTGGTTTGAGGTTAAGATGGGCAAGCAAGAAATACAGGTTTGGTTCTATTAATCAGGTTGAGAATCTGTGGTTAAGAAACTCAGGCTCCAGTGGTGAATCTACTAGTATTATTTTGCTACAATGACATAGTATCAAACTGACCTCTAAATTCATCTCTATTTATCCATATATTAATATAGTTCTGAGAATTTACAACAGACATTTGTGTGGTAGATGGTGGTCAATGCAGAAACTCACAAGTAGTCAAAAAGCAGAGAGTAAGTTGATTGTGGAGTGTTCAGTCATAAATGTGGTATCTTATCAGACCCAATTCCCAAGGCTCAGGAATTATTAAGGAAAGGGGCCATTATGAGAAACAAAGGTCAATGAGGATCAGAGTGAACCTGTCTTCTGACCACAGCAGCAATGGGTCACTGCACAAGACCTGCTCAAAACCGAGCCAGTTAATAGTCTAGCATGGAATAGGAAGTACTCCATGTGTTCTCATTCCTGATATGGATACTTTATGGATTCTGGGATAGTCAGTTTTTCTTAAAGGTTTGGCTCCTTGAGGCCCAACCATATTCTAGTGGATGACCCCATATCCAGGGGGATATGGACAATCTGTCTCACAAATTAAATTTAATGTGTTCACATATGCAAAGGAAAAACAAAAGTATTTGCAAATTGCCTATAATTAAATGGAAGAAAGTGAACCTTTGGTTTTCATCTACTTCTGTCCCCTGGCAGTGTTTATATTGTCAGTATTAACAATGGGTACAATATAATCAGTTTTTTTCACCTAATTTCAAATTGACACATGAACACTGTATTCATTCCTTTGAACATCACTGCTTCTCTTCTCTCTCAATCCCTTGATAACCACCATTCTACCATATTAATATGAGTTTGACTAGTTTTAATAGCTCATGTAGTCCCATATAGTACTATCCCTCTGTAACTTGCTTGCTTTACTTAGTATATTTCCAATATTATCATATAAGATGGATTTTCTTCTTAGCTAAGGCTCGGTGAATATTCTGTTGCATGAAGATGCTACAGTCTCTGCATTCATCCAGAAATGTTATACAGGTGGTTTCCATATTATGGATATCATAATGTTGCAAGGAACTTGAAAATGTATCTACGTGATCCTGACTTCAATTCTAAATTTTGATTTTTTTTCATTTACTTATTTGTATTTCTGTTTATGTTCATCCTGCTTATCTGTGTGTGCATCACATGCAAGCAGAGTCTACAGAAGTTAGAAAAGGGCATCAGACACCCTTGAGTTAGGGATGGTTGTGAGCCACCTGACCTAAGTGTTTGAAATCTCTTCAAAAGCAGCAAGTGCTCTTAATTCTAATCCATCTCTCCAGACCCTGATTTCAATTCTTTTGGAAATTAATTTCAACTCCTAAAATGATTTCAATCCTCTCTCTTCTTGAACTTTCACAAGGACATTTGTGCATGTGCTCACAGAAGCCAGAAGAGAGCATCAGATCCTTTGAAACAGGATGTATAGGCAGTTGTGGACCAATGATGTATGTGCTAGGAACTAAACTAGGATCCTTTGCAAGATCAGCAAGTGCTTTTAACCACTAAGTCATCTCTTTAGGCTCCCAACCATTTTAAATCAAGAAAAGTCTTGGGGGGCTGGAGGGATGTCTCAGTGGTTAAATGAACTAGTTGTTCTTGCAAAGGATCTGGGTTCAGTTCCTAGCACCCACCCTGGGCAGCTCACAGCTTCCTCTAACTCCAGTTTCAGGGGATCTGGTACTATCTTCTGGCCTCCTATGTCACCTGGACAGATGAAGTGCACATCTAAACAAGCAGACACATAAATAAAAATTAAGTTTGCTGGACAGCAATGGCACATACCTTTTATCCCAGCACTTAGGAGGCAGAGGCAGGTGGATCTCTGAGTTCAAGGCCAGCCTGGGCTACAGAGTGAGATCCAGACAGATAGGGATACACAGAGAAATACTATCTAGAAAAAACAAAGCAAACAAACAAGTCTAGGGTATGGTGGTACATGCCTGTAACCCCATTCTCTAGAAAAACAGTTAAACTTCAATAAGAGCTGAGTGCTGTTCTAGCCAGTTGGACCCACCACTGTCCAATGGATGTAAAGTTAATTTCTAGACAGGGAAGTAATAAACACAAGTAGTAGATTTAACCAGGTCTTGACCCATTTTCTGGAATTTGATGTGTTCCACACCCTATACCCTAACCTCCACCCTGATAAGATGTTCTGCCAAATAATTTTGAAATGTTCAGGCAAGTACATAACCAAAATTCCTGTAAAATCCTCCAACACTTGAAAAACCCCTAGTCTTGCAGTTTTGGGGGGCTAAAATACCCCCTTTTTCTGATGTTCAATGCTATTTTATCAAACCCTGCCTGACAGAAAATAAAGCTTGAATAATTTGACCAAAGAATTTGGGTAGTGGTCTTCACTCTTGTTGGGTGGGATTAACCATAGAATATTGTATAATATTTTAGGTGAAGAAGTTGAAAAGCCCACAGAGTAAGAGACATCTGCCTGCAGTTCTGAGTGCCTTCTTTTTCATGCATATGTTGCAGAAAATCGAGGTTGACATAAAACTGGGTAGATGATTCAACAACAATTATGCAAAGTTGTTGCGGTTCTCTGTGTAGCCCTGGATATTCTGCAACTTGCTCTGTAGACCAGGCTGGTCTCAAACTCAGACATCTGTCTCATTATGCCTCCTGAGTGCAAAAGGCTGAGTTCTGGCATTAAAAGCAGGTACCACTATGCTTGGCTAATTATGAGTTTTGAGAGGAAGCACTTTTTAGATTAGACGAGGACATCAACTCATAAAGATACAAATGTCTAACTTAGAAATATTCTAATTTTATCACAAAGAACTCAGTGGTTGCCAGTTCTAGTACTTTGTGGTTAGTGGGCCAAAAGAATGTACTTTTTCCCATGTATAACTCACTGCATTCCATGTTAGATTTCTGCTTGATTGGCTTAGTTTGTTATTTAAAATTCAGTCCCACACCTCATCATTAGCATACAAGGTGAGTGGGTCTCCTCTTTGGTAAAAATTCTAGGGACAGACATGGAAGAGTGAAGTGAGGGAGAATTTTGAGAACCTGAATTATTAGATTATCTACTGAGCTCTTGAAAGGACCTAGCCAATTTCCCACAAAGAGTAAATGAAACTAGCACTCGAATTTCAGTTTCTAAGCACTAATTGGGGATTAAGAAATGGCTAATCCAAGAACGTAAAAGTTCAAGAATAAAGGCTCTGAGAAGACTATACGCACTACAAATCAAGCTAGTTGTAGGGACATGCCCACACCAAAACACAGGAAGTGGTGTAAGAGGGTTATAGTTGCCATAATTTAAACATCGAAAGGAGAGGCGGTGGTGGCACACACCTCTAATCCCAGAACTTGGGAGGCAAGGCAAGCAAATATTTGTGAGTTCATTTCTGGACTCCTGGTCTAGAAAGTGAGTTCCAGGATAGCCAGGGCTACACAGAGAGACCCTATCTTGAAATCAGGAAGGAAAGAGGGAGGGAGGGAAGAAAGATGCTAAATCTTCCATACATTGTTAATGTAGCATAGCACTTAGTACATATTACAAAACAGAAAAGGTATCTTTGTTTAAAGATATAAACAAGTAAACTTAGCATCATTACTAATGAGAAAAATGACATCATCTGCCTCCCAGGGTGACCCAGTGAGAAATGCACACTACCTTCGTTAGACATGGTTGTGGGTAATAGAAGTCCCAGTGGTCAGGACACACATGTTCAAGGGTTTAGGGGTCAAAGGCATGGCAGGTAAAAGTTTTAAAAAGTAACTCTGAAGCGTAGTACACGCTGATAAAGCAAATGTGGCGAAATAATAAGCAGGAAATCTAAGTGAACTTTCATCTACTCTGTGGGTGTAAAATTTTAAATAGATGCCAGGCATGGTGGCACTTCCTGTCATCTTAGCAATTGGGAAGCTGAAGTAGGAAAATTACAAGTCTAAGGTCTGTCTAAGCTTTTCAGTGAGACTCTGTCTCAAAGAAACAAACAAAAACAAACGCTAAGGGGTTAGAAATATGACCTAGTGGTTAGGAGCACTTGTTGCTTTCCCAGAGGACTTGAGTTTGAATCCCATGTTAGGAGGCTCTTAACTGCTGGCCTCCTTGGGCACCTGCAAGTACATGCCTATAAACACACACACACACCTCTCAAAAAAGAAATCCAGCATTAAATACAAGAGAACAAACAAAACAAGAGGAGTGAGCAGATTCGCTAAAAGAGGCACTTCTGTGGCTTTGCATGGGGAAAGCAGATTTTTCACTTTCTCCTTATGAGAGGCAGCAATAAGACAGAAGTTGTTTGCTTATTTAGTCTATGTATTAGTTTTCTGGTACAGAATAAACTGCTAGATTTCACTTCTTAAACTACTATCCCTAAACTTTTTTGGGTTAGAGTTTGGCTTAGCCTAGTGCTGTTGTTCAATCTTTGCAGGGTTAGGACGCTTTCCAAAACTCACTGGTGGTTGATGGAATCCACATCTTTCAAACTACACTGTTTTTGTGTGGGCTGTGACTCCAGGGCAAGTTTCTAAAGGCTTCCATTAGGCCCTTACCACAAGGTCTTCTCTGTACCCCCCTCTTGCAACATGCAAATTTAGGTCAGGGGCAAGCAGAATCTTTTTCCAGTCTGTTCAGGCAGACTATCCCAACACTTTTGTCACATACTCTAATCTAACCAAGAAACTCAGTCACAGCCGGGCGGTGGTGGCACATGCCTTTAATCCCAGCATTTAGGATGCAGAGGCAGGTGGATCTGAGTTCCAGGACAGCCAGGACTATAGCACAAATTCTAATTGTTATTAATAGTAAAAACCTGGAGTCAGATATTAGGGGGTGAAAGCTGAAGGATCAGAGAACCAGAGCAGCCAGCCGCTGGACAGTTTTTACCTCTACCAAATCCTCAGACCAAAGGGGCGATCCAGTCTCTATAAATCCTCAGACTGAACCTCTCTCTAAGAAACCTCAGACTGAAGAGATGGCTCAGTGGTTAAGAGCACTGCCTGCTCTTCCAAAGGTCCTGAGTTCAATTCCCAGCAACCACATGGTGGCTCACAACTATCCTTAATGAGGTCTGGTGCCCTCTTCTACCATCCGTAATGAGGTCTGGTGCCCTCTTCTGGCCTGCAGGTATACACACAGACAGAATATTGTATATATAATAAATAAATATATATAATAAATATCAAATATATACAAATTTATTATGTAAATACATATTTATTATATAAATATGTATAAATAAATATATAATAAATAAAATTTTTTTTAAAAAAAGAAACCTCAGACTGCCATGCGCTCCTGTCTCCTGACTTATAGTCCTCTCTCCATCCAGGTATATCACTCCTGTCTCCACCTCCCTTTGTGTGAGCTGTTTCTCTTTTAGACAAATTCAATCTCATGTAGTCCAGGTGGTCTTGAACTCAAGAGATCCGTCTACCAGTCTCCAGAGTGCTGGGATTAAAGGTATGTGCCACCATTGCCTGGCTTCTATGGCCAACTAGTGACTTAGCTCTGCACTCTGATCTTCACGCAAGCTTTACTTGTTAGATCATAAACAAAATATCACTACACAGGACTTTTGCACAAAGAAATCCTGTCTTGCAAAAACAAAACAAACAAACAAAACCAAGCAAAACAAACAAACAAAAAACTCAGTTACTGGCTCCCTGTGCTCAAAAGGATGGACACCAGTAACACAGACACTGATACTGACAACTAATGGGAAACTGAAACTTCTCCTAATACTGAGAAGCTTCTGTAAGGCAAAGACAAGACAAAACAGCAACCTACAGAATGGGAAAAAATCTCCACCAACCCCATGTCTGACAATCTAATCTCCAAAATATACTAACTCAAGAAACTAGATATCAAAATATCAGATAATCCAATTAAAAAATGGGATGCAGATCTAAACAGAGAACTCTCGACAGGGAATCTCAAATGGCCAAAAAACACTTAATGAACTTCTCAACATCCTTAGCCATCAGGGAAATGCAAATCAAAACAACTTTGAGATTCCATCTTCCAACTGTCAGAATGGCTAAGATCAAAAACACTAATGAAAGCTTATGCTGGAGAGAATGTGGAGTAAGGGGAACACTCCTCCATTGCTGGTGGGAGTGAAAACTTGTACAGCCACTTTGAAAATGTATATGGTAATTTCTCAGAAAACTGGAAATCAATCTACCTCAAGATCCAGCAATACCACTTTTGGGCATATACCCAAAGCATGCACAGTCATATCACAAGGGCATTTGTTCAACTATGTTCATAGCAGCACTATTTGTAACAGCCAGTATCCTGAAACAACCTAGATGCCCCTCAACCAAAGAATGGATAAAGAAAATATGGTACATTTATACAATGGAGTACTACTTAGCAGTAAAAAACAGCATCTTGAAATCTGCAGGCAAATGCATGGAACTAGAAAAAAATCATCCTGAGTGAGGTAACCCAGACACAAAAACGCAAACACAGTATGTACTCTCATTCATAAGTAGATATTAGACATAAAACAAAGGATAAACAGCCACAGCCCCAGAGAAGACAAGAAACAAGAACCCTAAGAGAGAAATATATAGATTCCTCCCTGGGAAGGTGAAATAGACAAGATTTCCTTAGTAAATTGGCAGGGTGGGAGCAAGGTGATAGGGAAGTAGGAGGGAAGAAGAGTGGGGAGGAGAACATGAGGTATCAGGAAGGTCAAGTTGGGCAAAGGACAGAGAGGGAGAGCAAGGAAAGAGATACCTTGAAAGAGGGAGCCATTATGGGGCTAGCAAGAAACCCGGCACTAGGGAAATTCCCAGAAATACAAAGAATCCCAGCTAAGAATCTAAGCAATAGTTGACAGGGTACCTTAACTGCCCTTCTCCTGTAATCAGATTGATAACTACCTTGATGGAAGAAGATGCAGAGATCCACAAATAAGCACTGGGCTGAACTCCTGGAATCCAGTCATGGAGGAGATATATTATCAGCAAAGGGGCCAAGACCATGATGGGGATACCCACAGAAACAGGTGACCCAAGCAAGTGGGAGCTCACTGACCCCAGGTCGACACCTGGAGAATCTGCATAAAACCGAACTAGGCCCTGTAAATGTGGGTGACATTTATTATGTGGGTTGGGCAGTTTGTGGGGCCACTAGCAGTGGGAACCAGGATTTATCCCTAGTGCATGAACTGGCTCTTTGGAGTCCATTCCCTATGGAGGGATACCTTGCTCAGCCTAGATACCAGGAAGGGGAGGGCCTTGGTCCTACCTCAAGTGATAGAATTTGTTGAGGCCTTGCCCTCTCAGTAGATGGGGAGAAAAGTGGGGGGAAGAAGGAGAATGAGAGAGAAGGAAACAGGATTGGTATATAAAATAAGATTGTTTTTTAAAAATAAATTAGTTTCTACAAAACTGAAAAAAAAATGAAATAAAGTTCATGGCCATCCTAGGCTACAAAGTTTGAAGTCAGTCTGGGCTGAAATTCTGGCTTAAGACAAAAATTCATATTATCCTATGTTGCTAAGTACAGGAAAATGAGGGGTGGATGGGGTGGAGGCAACTGAGATGCGAAACTGAGGACTACACACTGCACTTGGGTTCAAAGGCAGCTAGCAGCCCTATTTAGAGTAAGATATCTTAGAAAGGAAGACCGTGAATACTTTAAGCTAGTAAACTCTAAGGAGGGTAAACTGTAGGAATGATTCCCCCCCACACACACCAAATGGGAATTAAAGGCCACCTAAACACACTAAGACAGGAAAATCCTCAAAGAAGAAAATGAGTCAGTAGAGATTGTGGGAAGAAGAGTCTAACGGTTAATAAAGACAATGTACTTGGATGGGAGGATGCGAGGGTTTGGCATATTCAAGTAAAGTCAAGGCAGTACTTTCCTTGGGAGAAGACAGGTTAGGTGTATGCGCTTAAGTAGTAAGGACTACTAGATACTATTTCCTGGTTCAACAGTTAACTAAGCGGAACAAATGAGTAGGTAGACAGGACTGAATGTGGGTTGGGGCATCAACACAGATCATGAGAAAGCAGCTATTTTATATAATTCCCTTAGCACTCCTTTCCTGGAAACAAAGTTGTAGATTAAGCTGTGACAGGTGACTCCTGAGGCATTCCTATCTTTGAGCCAACTGCCATGCCTTTAAAGTAGTTCCCATTCCCTTCACTTGTAAGACTTAAGGCCTTCATTTGGAAGAGATGTGGGGTTCAAGAAGAGTCCACTTAGAGTTCTACATTAAAAGTTCTAGAGTTCTTCTCATTTTCAAATAATAATGCAATCTGTCAATCTTAAGACTGAGTCCTGAAAATAAGCTTGCCCAGAACTTCAAAACAGGTGTGAGAGTGTACAAAGTAAGTTCAAAATAGTCCCTCCAAGTCTTCGCTTTCTCTTTAGGTTCTAATTGTCAATTTGATGTACCAGTCACTACCAACAGTCCTTCCACCTTGGCTTTTGAGGGACTCATGTAGCCCAGGCTGACAAACTCCTGATCCTCCTACCTATTTCTACCTTCTGAGTGCTGAGAGTAAGCTGCCCTGCCCACCTTATTCCCATTTCAATTTAGTATGACAGAAATAAACATTGAATGTTCTCAATCTCTGTCTAAATTTTGAGACAAGGTCTCCCATTGAACCTGGAGCCTACCTACCAACTTAGACTGGCTGGCCAGGGAGCTCCAGGGATCCCCTCTCTCTGCCTTCTCAGTGCTAGGATTACAAGCACCACTGTGCCTGATTTCTACACAGGTACGAAGGACCCATGTTGAGGTTATCTTAGCTGTGGTGGTTTGAACACTTAGTCCCCAGCTGGCAGAACGTTTTGGGAAGGTTTACGAAATGTGAACTTGCTGGGAGAGGTATGTGTGACTGGGAGGGGGCTTGAGGCTTCAAAAGACTCTTGTGATTCCCAGTTCACTCTCTCTGACTTGTGCTTGTGGATTAAGATGTGAGCTATCATGGAGTCATGCCTCTGAAACTGCAAACCAAATTAAACTTTCTTTTATAAGTTGCCTTGGTCATGGTGCTCTATCACAGCAACAGAAAAGTAAAACAGAACCAGAGAGTGGGCTATTGCTGTGACAGACCTGACCCTGTGGTTTTTCTGAAGTAATATGACAGACTTTGGGATTTTCAACTAGAAAAGCGGTTAAATTCTGTACACAAAGCTTAATGGGCCATCCTAGCAGGAAACTGGAAGATAGCAGTGCTGAGAGCTATGCAGACTGTGGAAACTAAGTTCAAGAGGTTTCAGAGCAGAAGAATATTATTAACTGGACTAAAGATCTTTCTTGTGATATTTTGGCAAAGAATGTGGTTGCCTTCTGCCCTTGTACAATAGTTATGGCTACCACCTACACATTCATCATTAAGTACAATACACCAATGTAAATGCAGGAGACTAGTTAATTTCTAATAGTATAGTGGAGACAAAAATAAAGTTTTTCAAAACAAATGTTTATTTAAGAATTAAAGGTAAACAAAACAATAAAGCATAGAGGAGTACATGGACAGAATATACTTTATTTTCATTTGGTCTGAAATCTTGAAAAAGTTACTCTAACTACTTACCTGAGGTAGATTTGGGTTGGCACTGCTTCAAGGGAACCTCCATCCATCCCAGAAGTTTACCTTCTAGCTTTGGTTACAGGCTCCCAAGTGGTCCTCTCCAACCTCAGGTTACGCTACGTAATACCAACACCTTCTCACCATAGTTAACAGGCCTCAGGCCTGCTTTACATCCTCAAAGTTCTGTTTGAGGAATGGTCCACTGTTAGTTTATTTAGAGACTACAGACAATTATCAGCGAGACAGGCTGAAGGAAGGGTAAGTTACCAACCTACTAATGTTTTAAGCTTTGTCTCTTTCTCCATGGTCTCTTTACTGATTAATGAGCAATCACAATGACTAATTTATTTTTTACTGCCATTGTCATATATCCAATATTATTTTAAATATCACAATTACCAAACTTTTGCTAATAATAAGCATGATATTCCTCAAGAAGAAAAATACATATCTTGTGTGTTTATCACAATGGACAAATATTCATAGTACTAAAGTGATTTGTAAAAATTACTAGAACATGTCTGATTAAAACTGACACAACCTGTTTCTTAAAAGGAAAAACACTGGAACCTGATTCTTTACTGTGCTAAATTCACTGGCCTTAAGATTATGATTATCAAACAACTATCAGGTTAAGAGCTTACAGCAACATGTAAGGTAAATTACCAGATCACTTGCATGACTCAAAACACTAATAACCCATGGAATCCAGGGTTTACTAAACAAATTACAACAAAACTAGAAGACTGTGATTAGCAAGAAAATAGTACTCTACGGAGTCCCAAATACCACAGGAACTTGAAATAGTTGAATTAAAGGTCTTTTAAGCCAAAGAAAGAAAAACAATGAGAAGTGAACATAAGATGCTTGGGTCATGAGCTATCCAAAGAATGTTAAAGACAATCAACTACCCTACTGTACTGGGAACAAATGTTATCCTTAAACCTCAGGTGAATCTGCCAACCACTTTTCTAACATTTATAATCCTGCATTTCAAACCAAGAATATACCTTATATTGTGTTGACTGCAATCCTTTCCCTGGGATTAAACTGTATTTTTTCTTTCCTTGACAGAACTGGAATAAATGAAAAAAAATGTGTCATTATGAAGCTTAATTTGCTGCAAGCATCAGGATATTAGAATGAAGAAGAACATGAGCTTTGGAGTTAGGACTCTCAAGATCAGTCTCCTGTTCCTCTATTAAGAATGCTTCATTGTCTCTTCTCTGCTTTCTCTGGCTTACAACTTTCCCTTATTTCTTCTGCTCTGACCCAGTTGATACAGTATCTATCACTGAAAGAGATGTAGCAAGTCACAAAAAGCTGGATACTATAACATGATCATAACCAGTATTCAGGAATTTGTTATTTTGGCTTGAAAAGAAATCAATCTCTAAATTTGAAATTTCAAGGACCAGTGATAACTCAAAAAGATACTTTAGGGACAATTTTGGACCATTTTGCAGGCAGATCTCAACACTAAGAGCTGAGTACTCTGCTTTTTGCTGAGATTGATTATGCAAAGGGGGAAACAGGGAACCCAAACTAAGTATTCCCTAGCTTCTTAGTTCTTTTCACAGCCTGCTAGCAACACACCATTCCCATTCTAGGTAAGAGACTTTTAAAAAAAAAAAAAAAGGAAGCAAAAATCAAAAGCACGTCTTTCTTCCAACAATAATCCATGCCCTACCTTATACACAAGATTACAATCCTTTCCTTTGTTGAATTTATAGATTTTTAAGAGTGAAACTAAAGCAATCATTAAGTGGTTCAGACAAAAGAAAAGTGTCTTTACCTGAGTTACCCTTCAGATCCATGCTGACCTGCCCCAGCTCCTCCAGAACCAGCTTCTGGGTCACTAAGACACTATTCCCTTCCATACAACTCTATTTAGTTCTTTATAACTATGAGAAGAACTCTCTCATACATAGCATATATACAGATTCTCACCCACAACTAGATCTCTCGCTGGAACAACTCCTCTGTAGAACCGGTTCTTTGGGGCCCGATTAGATGAGAGCTTCTAGCTTCTCAGACACAAAGCATTTATGGTTTTTCACTGATGTGAGTCCCCTGATACACCCCCAAGAGCTGAAAATTAACAAGCTTTTCTCATTCAGACATGTATCTTTCTTCTGATTTTTGTTTAGAAGGATACAAACCCAAGTAAGACTCTCCAACAAATGTTTCTGGCACACTCAAGACAAGTATCCATTTATACCAGTATGGCTTCTCTGATGGGTAAGAAAGTCAGAATTCTGTCAGAAGCTTTTTACTGCAATTTCTGAGGTTTCTCCCCAGGGTGAATTTTCTGATATCCAATAAGGCGTACATATTGTCCATACTGTTGACACAGAGCATTTAAATGGCTGTTCTCTGGTGTGAATTCTCTTGTAATGGTGATGGTTTAATACTGCTGGAGAGTTCCCAGACTACACATGTAAGGCTTCCTATCTGTATGAACCTTTGTGTGTGGAAGGTTTCTCAAAACTCAAAGCATTTGCGGAGTTCTTTGCAAATGTGGCTAATAATGGTGTCCTAACTGGTCCAATCTCTGCATAAAGTGTTCTTACAGTTCTGAAGACTGTAGACTCTCTCTCTGGTCCCCAATGAAGTCTGAGGTCTGAGGTAAATCTGAAATTCACCTAGGAGTCTTTCTCTTAATGAGTTCTGATGTGTATATCCCTTTTTTAAGGTAATGTGACTTCTTGTCAAGACATCCGTGAGGTTTCTGACGCACGAGAGCTGAGATCAAGCCCCTTTTCACTCACATTACAAATGTATTCCTCACCGATGTGCACTGTCTGATGCTGAAGAAGGGCCGAGCTATGATGAAAGCTTTTATCACATATGCTGTATTTATAATGCAGCTCCTCCGTTTGAGTCCTCATTTTCTGCTGGGCAACAAAGTCCATACCTAGGAAGAAACCACTCTCACACACAGACCACGGATGTGGTTTCTCTTCCATGTGAATTCTCTGATGTACAATAAGGTCTGAGCTACAGCTGAAGCTTTTCTCATATTCAAGGCATTTGAAAGTATGGGTGTGAGTTGCCTGGTGCCTAATTAGGTTGGCACTCCGAGTAAAACTTCTCATACACTCCAAGCATTTATATGGTTTCTCACCGGTATGGACTCTCTGATGTACAATAAGGTCTGATTTCTGGCCAAAGCACTTCTCACAGGCACCACACTTGTACGGCTTCTCCCCGGTATGAACTCTTTTATGTACAATGAAGGCTGAACGGTGTCGATAACTTTTCTCGCATTTACTGCATTTGTAGGGTCTTTCACCGGTATGAGTCCTTTGGTGGCTAATAAGATCCGATTTCCCACTAAAAGCTTTTTCACATTCCAGACACTTAAATGGCTTCTCACCTGTGTGAGTTCTTCGGTGCCTTATGAGATTTGTACTTCGACTGAAGCATTTATCACATTCATTACACAGATATGGTTTTTCACCTGTATGGCTTCGCTGGTGGACAAGCAGATCTGAGCTCTGACCAAAGTTCTTGCCACAGATGTCACAGGTATAAAACTTTTTACCTGCATGTGTTCTCTGGTGTCCTGAAAGGGCTAAGTGGTGCCAAAAGCTCTTCTCACATTTGCTACACTTGTAAGGTTTCTCATAATTATGAATCCTCTGGTGCGAAATAAGATCTGAACTTTGGATGAAGGTTTTCTCACACATATCACATCTATAAGACTTCTCCCCAATATACGTTTTCTCACACATACGTGCTAAGTTTTCACAAAAATTTTGTTCACGTTCAAAGCACTGACAAATCTGATTATTTATTTGAGTAATCTCATGAACACGAATATAAATCTTTTTCCCCTTCTGAGGGCATACATGATATATTTTTCTTTGAGTTCTCCGGTTACATCTTTCATCTGAAGTGTACATTTTCTATGGTTCTCTCCTAAGTGGTTTTCCATTGGTCTTCTTGACCCTGTTTTCATAGTCATTTTACTGGTAACTTCAAAAACATATCACTTTCAAGCCTTTCATTCATCAGCAGTTTGCGTTTACAAATTTCCAGCATCATATATATTAATTTCTTACTTGGTACCTCCAAACCTATGAGACAAAGTAGAAATATTATTTATATTTATCACTAAGAAGCCTAAAATCCAAAATTACTGCAGGAAAGACTGATAGAAACTTTTTATTGGGGCTGGAGAAATGATTCGGTGGATAAAGGTGCTTGCTGCCAAACCTGACGACCTGAATTCTACTCCCATAACTAATCCACATGGTAGAAGTTGAGAACTCACTGTCTTCCAACATCCACTCTGGTGCCATGTAGCAACCTCCTTCACACTGAATAAATGCAAAGGAAAGGAAAGGCGAAAAGGAGGAAGGGAAAGAAGGAAAGAAGGATGGAGGGAAGGAAGGCTGAAGGGAGGGAGGGAGGTAGAAGAGAGAAAAGAGGAAAAGAAAGGAGGTGAGGAGGAGTAAACTGTATATTTTGCATGGATTCCTTATCCAGAATGCCTGGGAACAAAATGTTCTGGATCTGAGATTTTTAAATACCTGCATATACATAATGAGTTGCCCTGGGGATGGGACACATATATCTACACAACACTCATTCATGTTTCATAGCCAACTTATTTGGTCCTTCACATTAACCGTCATGTGTAGTCTTTTTCACACAGCACCACCATCTTTTATTTAGTAATATAAATATGACTTTTCATCTTATTGTATTAAGAAAATGAAAGTAAGCAAGCAGAACAAGAATAAAGCACACACATCAGTGCAAACGACACCCTTCCCTGTGCTCCTGCCACCACCTAGCAAGCCTGTAGGTGTGCTAAAGCAGAGCTTGCTTCCATTTCTCACCAAAGAGGACAAATTGCTGCTGCTCAATCCATAAACTTTCATCTTTGTATGGGACTCCCATCTGCTTTCTTCACATCTGTATCCTGACTGCAGTTCTATAGCTACTCTCCTGCATTATCAATTGATTCCTTTCTACTGGGTCATTCTCATTAGTAAACAGGCTATCCTTTCTCTTAAGAAAGAAAAAAAAAAAAGGCACAACCAACAAGCAAAATTCCTTGATCACCTCAGCCTCAAACAAGTCTTCCCATTCTGTTTCCTTTATATTAGAACTTACCAAAAGAAAAATCACCCACTAACTGCCTCCAAATCTTGTCTTCTAGGGTTTCTAGAACATATTCCAATTAGACATTTGACCCTTAACTTCTACCCAAATTCCTTTAGAAACCTGCAAACATCAAGGAAACCTGATTCCTAGTTCCCAGCTTAAGTCATTTCTGTGTTCTTCCCCTACTCTGGTCACCCTGGTCTTTGCCACAGTTCAAGCAAGCCAGAACTATTTCCATTTCAGGGTCTTAATGTCCTTTGTCTCTCTCTCCCTTGCTTAAGGACTTTTCCTCCTCTAGATGTCTTCAAAGCTTCTCCCTTCCTTCACTTAAATTTTTGCTCAATTGTTACATACTCCCAGTGGGGCCTTTTTAGTCACCTTATTCTCCACCCCGACTTACATAACACCCTTTCCATCCTTTCTCTTTTATTTTTCTCCACTGAATGTGAACCCTAACAGACAAGATCCCCCCCATACATATTTCCATTATTATTTAGTTTGTTCACTGCTGTTTAACACCTAGGACAATGCCTGGCACATGTGAAGTTCTCAAACTCACAACAGACCTTCTTATTTGGCATCTATAGGCAACTGTATAACCTATGAATCATCTGTTGCTCACTATACATTTATTTTTCTAGGGTGAATGTCACAAAGGTCAAGTACCGAATGGACTGGAGCCTACCTAAAAGTTTGTAAATGAAAACAAACTTTTTGTTTGCTAGTTAACGTAAATACTCACCAAATTCAGCACATTGGTAAATAAAATGGAGCAGAACTTCAGACAACACACCAAAGGGATCTCAAAGGCACAGTAAGATTATTCTTACCCCCGGCTAATAAGACAATGCATGACTTCCTATTTCATCAATTTACTAACTCCAGATTTCTAATTTTCACTCGGCATTTGATAGTATCCTAGGGTGTGTGAATATACTCATTAAGTGAATCCTCGTTAGACAATAAAATATCCACCCTTGTTACATAAATGGATACTTCTCTATGTATTTCTTACCAAGATGGTGAAACAGAGTTCACCTTGTCGACTCATGCATGGTGGGTGTCAAAGTGCTAAAGGTATGCCTGGAGGAAGGAAGCCACACCAAATATTGACTTGCCTTGTAGGAAACAATCACCAGAAAAACCACTAATATCTTGAGCAGAGCATGCTTTGTCTCTGTCACAATCAACCCTCAAATCCTAAAACCACCAGAGAACATTATTCCAACTTTATGAGGCTGCATTCACAGAAATGAGTGCCTAGAACCTGTCTAGAATCTACTCTGGCCTTCCAGTCAAAGGAAGTAAGCAAAGCCTGCCTTACATTGACAATAAGCTCTCAACTCATCCAAAAACCTGAAGGGTCACCTTGCAATCTCTTCTGTTTTGTACCTCACAATCAAGGTGTCAAAAATTTGTTGGCTCCATTTCAAAATTCATAAATCCATATCCAACCACTTCTCACCAATTTCTGCTGCTACCAATCTGGTTCAAACCACTCTTCCTTCTCCTGTGGAGTATTATAACTTCTTAATGGTTGTTATAGGCCAAACTGTGCGTCACTTCTAATCCCTACCTTCTCAGAATGTGATATATTTGGCCACATGATCTTTAAGAATGACTAAAGCTAGAATAAGGACATTTGGATGGCCCTGACTCAAGTGGACCAATGTTCTAACAAGAGAGTAGAATACCCAGAGTTAGCAAAGATGCACACCCAGAGAGTGAAGACTGTGAGGGTACGGGGAAAAAGTAACTGTGCTCCAAGCAAACCACCAATACACATAATAAAATAATAATTAAAGAAAAAAAGAAAATTCTGTTTCCCCTCCCCGTTAGCTGATAAACTAAAGGGGCTAACATATCACAAAAGATGGACCCTACTCTGGTGATAGAGAAGTCTAAAGATTGAACAAACTGTCGCTTACCCAGAATCTAGACAGATGAGAAACAGCATTCACCGCATTCACTGTCTGGTCTTGTGAAAATCAAAATTAAAAAAAGTTTTCTGTAAAACACAAGGACAAAACGAATTTTATGCTAGGTCATTTATACACAAAGGACTTAACAGAAAGTAAACATTTCCCTTAAAAAGGGCTAATGAGAGCAGGGCAGTAGTGGCCCACGCCTTTAATCCCAGCGCTTGGGAGGCAGAGGCAGGATCCAGATCTCTGTGAGTTTAAGACCAGCCTGGTCTACAGAGCTACTGCCAGGACAGGCACCAAAGCTACACAGAGAAACCCTGTCTCAAACACAGCCCTCAAGAAAGGGGGAGGGACTGGTGGGGATTGGAGACATTCTCAGCTGCATGTGCTGCTTGCCCAGAGGACCCAGGCTCAGTTCCCAGCATAGTGTCTCACACCCATCTTTCTGTAACTCCAGTTCCAAAGTATCCAACAACCTCATCTGGTCTCTCGTGTTGTAGGAGGCCACTTGTTTGGTTTTTGGCCGCCCAGACTCCCAAAATAATCACACAGAAACTGTATTAATTAAATCACTGCTTCGCCAGTCACTTAAACATACTGCTAACTAGATCTTCCACTTAGAATTAACCCATTTTTATTATTTTATATTTTACCATGATGTTTGTGGCCTGCCAGCAAGTTTTAACTAGCAGCTTGTGTTTTTTTTTCCCCTCTCTAGCGTCTCCCCGACTCCGTCAGAATTCAGTTTAGTGTGTTCCACCCCACACCATGTCGTGTCCCCTGCCCCCCAGCTCTGTTCTGTCTTGCTATAGGCCAAAGCAGTTTCTTTACTCATTAACCAATAAAAACAACACATATACAGAAGGACTTCCCATACCACTCTCGGGTACTGGGCATGCAGATACAGTACACAAACATACATGCAGGCAAAACACCCATATACATGAAATGAAATCTCAAGAAAATTTTAAAAAGAAAAAAAAGCACATGAATTTTCTTCTGGAATCTCATTGACCCAACTCTGAAGAGCATAACTATAAGTATATAACTACTTGAAAAACAATTAAAATAATTAAATAGACATAAACTTCTTAGGTCAAATACTGAGAAATAACAAACTGAAGGAAATAATGAAAATAAACTGGGAAATCAATGAACTAGAAAACAGAAAAAATACTGAAAAAAAAGATTTCTTTTATGTGTGTAACTGTTTTGTTTGCCTGTATATCTGCATGTATGTATATGAAACAGTGCATGCCTGATCAGAAAAGGGCATATGAGACACCATGTGGGTACTTGGAATAGAACCTGGCTGGGTCTTCTGCAAGGGCAATAAGTGCTCTTAACTACTGAGTCATCTCTCTAGATCTAATAAGTTTAGTTATAAATCAAAATACTAGTACTATGTCTAGTCAGATGACAGAGGCGTTTGATCCTGGCTAGTTGGAAGAGGGGGGCGCGGGAGAAGGAATAAAGAAAATCATAAGAATTGGACAGGTTCAAAGCCAGTCACGCAGTTTGGTGACACATCTTAGTGAGGCGTCTTTTGAAACCTCAATACCAATTCTCAGTGGCATACCTCCTCCAGGAAAATGCCTGCTAATCCTTTCCAAACAGTTTCATCAACTAGGGAGAAGTATTCAAATATATGAGCCTGTGGGGGCCATTGTCATTCAAACCATACACCACACATGTGCAATGCCCAAAGAACCCAGAAAAATGTATCAGAGCCCCTGGAACTGGAGTTACAGACAGCTGTTAGCTACAATTGGTTCTGGAACCTGAATTTAGGTCCTCTGCAAATGCACTTAACTGAGATATCTCTCCAGCTCTAATTGTAAATTTTTTATTTTTTTTGCTTTTCAAGATAGGGTTTCTCTGTGTAGCCCTGGCTGTCCTGGAACTCACTCTGTTCAGGCTGGCCTCAAAACTCGGAGATCCACATGCTGCTGTCTTCTAATTGCTGGGATTAAAGGCGAGCACCACCATCACCTAGTATTCCCCTGTAAAAATTTTAAAGTGCAAACAGCTGCTATATTTTGTGTAAGAAAGTAGAAATTTAAAAAACTGTACAAATATTTATTGATTTAGCCAAAAATAAATTAGGAAAAATAAGAAATTATTGTACTTGATCATCACAATATAGGTGAAAATGGGATCAAAAGCCAGGAAGACAGAATTCATATGACTGAAAGAGGAAGAGTCATATTTCTCTAAGAACACACTTCTGCATACATATACATTCAACAGAAAAAAATGGGTGGTCTGGGACAGGGCTCTGTAGTGCGGCGTGCATGGGACCCTAGGCTCTATCACTAGCACAGCCAAGGAAGCAAAGAGTAAGAGAACTATAAAATGACACATAAAAGCAAATGGGCAGCTGAGTATGATGGCTCACACCTATAATTTTAGTACTTGGAAGCTGAGGCAGAGGAACTGTCACAAGTCTGAGGCCAAACTGGGCTATAAAATTCTAAGCCTGCTTGGCTTACAAATGTAAGACCCTGTTTCAAAACAAACCAAAAGACAGTTTGTTTCAAACAAATAACATGATCACCCAAAAGAGGGGAAATGGAAAAAATAATTCTGACATAGTATGAGACTATATTAACTCAAGCTAAAGACAATAAAATAATAAACAATTACTATTTTTATTTTCTTTCACTTTTTTTAGAAATAGGCTCACTACGTAGCTCAGGCAGGTCTTAAACTCTGATCTACTTCCCTCAGATCCCAGAGTACTGAGATTAAAGGCTCACGCAGCCTTCCAAACTGCAGAGAATTACTCAAGTTTTAGATGGCTTTTCCTCATAGTACATACCAGCTGATGTGTCTACCAGAGTAGGATAATGAAACATAGATTCCCCACAGTCAAGGAGGGGAGTTACAAGTACAAAAGAACAAGATAGAAATGAACTCTGTACCGTAATTAGATGGAACTGAAGGGCAGTATCAGAATGAGGCCACAGTTTGTACTTATAGAGAAAACAGACGGGTGTACATATAAAAATGTGTTTAGGATAATACCGTCAGTTGTCAAGTCACAGAAATGCAATCCCAGCAATAATGTACTGAATGAACATTGAGATTCTGGGTTCTAGACACTATTTATCCCTGAAAGGAATCAGGAGACAAGTTAGATAACTGGGTTTTCAAACTAGCCTAAAATTAATATTCATGTTGAGCCAAAATGTAGACATGCTCAAACAGAAATGTGGTATGCTGTTTTTTTGGGGTTTTGTTTTTTTTACTGTTTTGTGGTAATGGGGATTGAACCCAAGACCTATAAAACACTTTTACACTCTACCACTGAGCTATATACCCTATACTCTTTACATTTGAGATAGATTTTCCCTACGTTGCCTAAATTGCAATCCTACTGCCTCAACTCTTTAACTGAGTTTGCTCACAGCTTGGAAAATGGACCAGATTATCTCATTCAGCTACCAAAGCATCACAACTGCCATCAATAGCCAAGAATGTGTGGTACACAAGGAAAACAAAGGAAGCAAAGCAAAACAAACAAGAATATTTAAAACCAGAAAACAATTTTCCTATGCAAACAAAATACAATCTGGCTGTCGAACTTCAAAATACTATGACATTTCCAAAATTTAAAATGCTGTTTCTTACCATTTATCTAGAATAAAATCCAGGGTTTTTACTGCCCTCCATTATATGGAATTTCTGCCATCTTTATCTTAACAGGACCTCAGAAAGTTAACACTGTTTCTTCGGCCTACACTGCTGTTCCTTCGTGCAGCGTTTGAGTCACGAAGAGACTGAAACTTACTACCTCAAAAAGTAGCACACCTTGATTTACCTTCTCTGAAAGACTTCATACCACCTTACTGCTCAACATCACTATCCAACTTTATCATATGTATTTTATGTACGTTCCCTTGTTTGTTTCTCTACTAAAAGTTAAGACATTGTCTTTTGGTTACTGCAATTTCTTATCTGTTACATTTAGAATGCATCTGCTAAACAAAACCCCCATAAGTAAACAAGTATCAGAATAAAAAAAAGGACTACAAGTATCAGAATAAAACAAGGACTATCAGCAGGGCGGTGGTGGCGCACACCTTTAATCCCAGCACTTGGGAGGCAGAGGCAGGTGGATCTCTGTGAGTTCAAGGCCAGCCTGGTCTACAAAGTTCCAGGACAGGCTCCAAAGCCACAGAGAAACCCTGTCTCAAAAAACCAAAAACAAACAAACAAACAAAAAAGGACTATCACTATCCTTGGGTCTCCAACAATAATAAAAGCTAAGGTGTCCATCTGGCAAACACAAACACATCCTTAAATCTTAACTCCAGGTTGCTGTCTCTAAAATGCTTTTCTTACCCCCTCCTAGGAGGGAGCAACTTTTCTCTTTTCATGAGCAACATCAGACTGCATTTCATAAGCAAAGAAACAAACAAAAGTTCAAATATACAAGCTGAGCAACAGAACTTCCGAGCTCAAGAGTCTTTTCGGTTAAAGGATATTTGGGACAATCAAACAGTAAAGATTTAAACTATTATCTGAAAACCCACACTTGCTGTATACCCCTAGACTACGGATTACTTCACTTATTTTCATTGTTTACGTGGATTATGGACATGCAATCCTCCCAAGACTACTATAAAATCAACTATCAACACCAATGTCTGCATCTTACAGACAGGACACTTGTTTTTATTGGTAGTTAGCTAATTACGCAAGACTTAACAGGCAGTTAAGTAACAGAGCCAGGGTTTCAATCCATCCTCAATATCTCCTCCAGCCTGCCCGAGCATTGGGCACAGTGCCTTCTTTGTATGGCAAATCAAAAGAGGGACAACTGTTACACGCCTACTGTGAACATACACATGCTTGCTGGAAAAGTAAAGTGTACTTTAACTGGTACCACAGGGTCTGGTCTTATCACCACTATGTTAGCAACAAAGCCATTTCTTTTCCTCAAGTATGTTTTACTTCTTTCTTATCCCATCCCTACTTCAAAATTCACTTATATAAAAACAAATATATACCACTTACCATAACAAGAACTCAACGACTTTTTCTTTTGGCTCCACGAGGTTTCTAATCCAGAACTACTCATAATATTCAATTCTTCCCTCTCCTAGAGGAAAAAGCAACAATGTTGAACAGGGTTGAAAAGCTTACATTTTTTTTTACAGCAAGTCATTTAAATATTGTCCCATGTACTCTCCAATCCTTCAGCTATATTTTGCTTCTTCTCTTGTTTGCTTATACTAGTTCCTCCTGCCAGAAGCCGTTCCTTTCTGACATGCTCTACAGAAAATAACAAGAAATTTTCGGAGAAACTTTAACTTCACAACAAAACCCTAGGCCTTGTTTTCCTCCTGCTACTTCTTTTTGTTCGCTATCATTTAATTTTTGCTATTATGACAGGGCCTCATGTAGCTCAGGCCGGCCTCAAACTTGCTAGGCAGCTGAGGCTGGCCTTGATTTTCCTACCCTCCTGTCTCCAACGCACAAGCGCTGAGGTGACTGATAGATACAGTATTATTTCAACTTCTGAGATCAAGGGTTCATTCTTCGCACACTAAAACTCCAGGAATACGATACATGAATGCAAGATTACATATAACCAAGGCCCCTAAAAATAAATGACCATGTAATGCTCTGACCAAGCAGATTCTGCAAACAGATTCCACGGCAGTTTAACTAATCTCCGCCCTTAAGACTGGGGGTGAGGGGGGGTTCCTCCCAACGCCCTTGGCTCTCTCGACATTCAGGAAGGCTACAGACTGCCTCCAAGCCCAGCTTCATTGCTACCGCCTTGACAGTCCTACAGGCTCTCCTGCCAACTTTTCGTTGACCGTGCCCCTGACATCAGAGGCGTGGCGCCCGGCCCCCGATCCCTGCACCGCCAAAGGCCGCGCTGCCCGGCCGCCAGCTTACCCCGCCACCCTAGGCGGCACTTCCGGCGACTGGAGCCTGGGGCTGGGGCTTCCGGGGTCGCGCACGCTGCGGCGGCGAGTTCGGTCCCAGCGTCTGTCAGGGAGAGAGGGTGAGGCGGAGAGGCAAAGTGGTCAGCAAACCGTTCGCAAGGTACCAACCAGGCTAACCCGGCCACCCGCGCTACAAGGCCAACCCCGAGAGCGCGCACCAGCTGGGACAGGGCGGCGTAGTCCCGCCTCCAGGCACGTAACCATCCCTCATAGGGCTTCACCGCGGCTCTGAGCCAATAGGCACCGAGCCTCCGGAAATGAGCGGAGCCTGAGCGCGCCTGCGCCCTGGCGTCCTGGGGGGGCTGCAGCTCCAGATTTTGGCCCCTGGAATGCAAGACTTGGGAGCTGTCCTGGCTGTGGACCTCACGGAGATGCAACCACGCCCCACGTTGTTTTATTTCCCCACAGGTCTTCATAGCAGGAACCGGAAGTAACGTCCCAAGAATAGATGCTGCGGACCCATACTTAAACACCGGAGATCCGGAAAAGTAGAGAATTCCAAGACGCTGCGGAGCTGTCGCTCGCGCAAGCTAAAGACAAAAAAGGATGAGAGGCTTTGAAAAGGGAGCGGCGGCATGGCCTTGCTACGTGGAGAAAGCAGCGAGAAAATAGTACTGCTGAAAGGATTTCGGTTCATTCTGACTGAGATTCTAGGCTAGAGAACTGAGATATAAAAAACGAAAATGAGCGTTAAGTACCCTCTTAACTTGAAGGGGGGAAAAGGTATGTAGGCCGGTGAGATGGCTCACTGTGGGAAGTGAGGAGCGGCGAGTGTTTACTGCTCAAACCTAGACACCCGAATTCGATCCTTGGACCCCCATGTAAAAGGCTGACTCCCCGAAAGTTGTCGTCTGCCACGCACACACAGTAATAAGTATATAATATAGCACACATACCTACACAGACCTACATATATGTACATATACAAAATCCCTCACAGAGGAAGATGAGTACTAGGATTCTCTGGTCTGGCAAAGGATTTGGATTGGCTGAAATTCTGGAGTTAGGGACTGAGGATAGCAGTTATGTGTTCTGGATTCACTAATTCCTATTTTCGGAATGCAGCTTGTTTGTTTTAAACGAAAATTTCTAAGGCAAAAGTATCCTATCACAGTTATTCTAACATTTAAATATTTTTTGAGATTTATTTATTTTATGTGTACGAGTATTTTGCTAGCATATATATACATGTATATGTATGCACCACCTGTGTGCCAGGTGCTCTTGGAGGGCATCAGATTCCCTAGAATTGAAATCATGCATGGTTTGTGAGCTGCCGTGTAGCTGCTGACTGGGAAGCAAAGCAGGGCAAGAACAGGGGCCTTTACTGTTATCTCTCAAGCCCTCATTCTAATATTTAAATAACTTTTATTAACTTTTTTGAGTGTGATATGTACCAAACACAATTCTAATCACTTTATGGAATGTGCTGTGTATGACCATAGTAGGAGGAAATGTACACAGGAGGGAAGGCATTCTAAAAAGAGATCTGTGTCACTCCCTTCAGCTATGAGGGTATTGGGACAATGGACTCCAAGGAACTGGAATTTTGGCCGGAGTCTTCTGCTGGGAAAAGGAAAGGCCTGAGGCCCTGTTGCCAGCCAGTGGGAAAGTGTGAGCAAGATTTCACAGTTCTGACTATGATGATAAGTAGGGCTGCACTTTCACCAGGACTGCTTACTTATGCTAATCTCATGCCAAAAAAAAATCCCTGAACCTCATGTTAGGGCCCCCCAAGATGAACTTGGGGGAGTCATTGAACGTCTTTACTCCTTCCTCTTACCAATGTAACCTCACTGAGTAAGTATTTCCCTGCTTTTCCTTGCTTGTCTTTTTGACATACTGAAGATAGGTGGCTGAGCCTCGCTTGTTAGTGCTACCAAGGCCCATGCATGGACTCTAACAGCTACTGCAAACAGAGAGATTAATTTGCCAAGATTACACATTTAGTAATGGGAAGCTTGTTTGAACTAATGATACCAGAGTCAATTACTGGAACCACTATACTTAGGGCTAACTCAGAGTATTATAGGAAATGGCTGGACTGAACATTAAGAAGGTGTGATAAGTGCTGAGCATCCTTTGTCAATTGCTATAGACATATTGGCCCAAGTGGAGTATTCAGTGCATTCAGTCTGAGCTTTTCTAATTCTCCTGACATTACAATAGAATACAAATACGCAAGTCAGCTCAGTCCTGAGCTTGCTAGTCTCAGGCTCACAGTCTAGGTCAGAAACTGCAAAGGTCAATAGTTTAGTGAAGTTGTAAAAGATGGTGTGGGAGCATAGAGATGGGGCCCTTGGCTAAGATTTTGGGGAAAGGTCAGAGAAGAAGAGGCAATTAGGCATGAGGTAGACGATTAGAAGTTGGCTAAAGATGTGATGGGTTGGACATGAGTCACAGTTGTTTCAAAGAGGTTAACTTCATCTTCTAAGAAATGAGACATCAGGCCAGCAAGGTGCCTGTGGGTAAAAGTGCCTGCTACCTAGCCTGACAACCCAAGTTTGATTTTCAGTGCTCAGGAGGTAGAGAAACTGACTTCCCTATGTCGTCTACTGATCTCAACATCTGTGTGTGGCACGCTTGTGCCACCCCCACCCACATATATGCACACAAAGGGAATAGTGATTATTTTAAAAGAGAAATAATTCCTGAAATTTTAAACATGCTGGGGCAGCTTAATTATCCCTGAAGTTAAAATATTTTTAAAGGTTTCTTTTCTTTTTGTTTTTAGTTTTAAATGCAGAGACAAAGATAATAAAAACTTAATAACATTAACTTTTACTACCAGGGTCAGATATTAAAAAGAGATCAAATGAAATAGACTTCTGGGTATTATATACTGTGGATCATATTTATATAGTATATGTACTGTGTTCCAGGCATTTTATCATCCCTCTTTCTTTTTATCACCTAAGTAGCTGAGATATCTCAGGTTTTCCACTGATACACAGAAAGAAGATGTAAAAGTATCAAATTAATTTGCTGAACAACTTATCTGCAGATTCCATTTAACTTTAAAATTAAGAACATCCTATTTTATATTGTAGTCCAGTACTATGAATAGAAAATTGTAAAAGTTGGTTCATGCCTTTAAAATAATAATTGAAACCATGTGTAATGGTCCACACATTTAATTCCAGTACTTGGGAGGCAGAGGCAGACGAATCTTAAAGGACTCTCTAACAGGCCCACGCCTTACAAACATGGAACTGGCAGGTCTTGCCACCCCTATTTCTCTCTCCCTCACGAAACCATTAGATTCCCTTATTTAGGTAATTTCACATTCCCAAAGCTAGTCACCAAGGTCTGTTCCCTTGTTTGGCCACTTCCGTATGCCTGACATCAAGGTCCAGCAACCAAAATCCATTATTTGGCTATACTGACTAACATGTCCAAGTAGGACAACTCATTCTAACATACACTTCCCCTTTTTGTTCTTAAAAATAACTCCTGCAGAGATACCACTGCTGTCTTTGCCTGATCCAGAGGCAGCCCCCGTCCCCATCCCCAATTATCCCTTCTAGGGTAAATAAATCTCTTTTGTTCTGAAAATTTGTTATCTGGGTGTCTTCTATGTTGACTCCAAAGCCTCTTCAAATCTCTCTAAGTTTGAGAACATTCTGGTCTACATATAAAGCTCCAGGAAAGCAGGGCTACATAGACACTGTCTTAAAACCAAACCAAACTGGTTGTGGATAAAAGTTTTTAAACAACTGACCACCCAAGGCTTGGCAGGAAGGATCTCAGGTTAAGCACAGGTATTTTGTGGAATATTATTTTAACTAGGTGTGTTACATTTGTTTATGCTGTGGGATAATATTTTAACTGTGTATAGATGTGTTACTTTTGTTTAATTATGTAAAGATTTGTTGCATTTGTTTTACCTTGCCTGCCTATGGCACCTGATTGGTCTAACAAAAAGTTAAATGACCAATAGCTAGACAGAGAAAGGATAGGGAGGACTGGCATTCAGCGATGACCAGTAGCTAGGCAGAGAAAGGATAGGGGGGACTGGCATTCAGAGATGACCAATAGCTAGGCAGAGAAAGGATGGGGGGGACTGGCATTCAGAGAGAATAAATAGGAGAAGAGAAGAACAAGAGAAGAAACTAAAGAAGAGAACAAGGAGGAAGAGGGAGGCACACTTGGGACCAGAAGCCAGGCAGTCACAAGGCAGACAGACAGGAGAAGCAGTAAAGTAAGATATACAGAAGAAAGGTAATAAGCCCCAAGGCAAAGGAAGGATAAAGAGAAACAGGTGTTAAGTTAAAAGAGCCAGAATAAGCCTAAGCTAGGCCGAGCATTCAAAACTAATAAGAAGTCTCTGTGTCATGATTTGGGAGCTGATTGGTGGCCCACAAGAAAAAGCCTGGTACACGGGTAAAAGAAGATAGATATGTCGATTTAATATGTTGCTTTGATCCTTCTGGATCATGGGTGCAGCCATGACCTCATAAAGCTTCAAGAGACCAGAGGGAAATCCATTAATGTTAAGTGTTCTGCCTCTTACAGCAGTCTTGAAGGAAAGAAGACGATTTCTATCTCTTGTCAGTCCAAACACATGACCCAGCAGGTAAGATTCATTTGGATAACTCTAGGCGGGTCATAAGAAAGACAGGTATTTGAGGTCCAGCAAGTTGTCACTGGTCTTAACAATGAGTTCCCTGTCCACTGTAAAGAGCTAAGTTTAATTTCCTAGAGGAGCAAATGGAGGTATAAGTAATAATATTGGTGAATAGTCCTGTGGTAGTTAAGCTCACTGAGAAGCTGGCTCTGGAGCCTGGATTTCAAACCTTAGCATGTTTGTCTCAAAATGCCTTCCAAAGTCACAAAGTCTGACTCTGTGACAAGGGAAAAGGACGACAATTAAAGGGATCACAAATAATGCCATCGTGTTATTCTTAATTACAGCTAAAGAGTAAGTTATTTCCAACAGAAGCTATTATTATCTCAGAACATAAAAGTGTTTATACTAAAAACAATGTGATGCTCACTCATGAAGAAGACAGAACTTCCTACCTAGAAGTCTTTCAACCAGTAACTTTAACACAATAGTTGTAAGAATTTTCTCTCTTGATTTCTGGGAAAGCTGATGAAGTTGTTTGAATGAGAATGACCCCATAGGCTCCTGTATTCAAATGTTTGGTTTTCAGTTGGTGAACTGTTTAGGAAGGACTAGGAGGTGCTACCTTGTTGGAGGAGGCATGTCACTAGGGGTGTACTTTGATGTTTCAAAAACCCAAGCAGGCTCAGTCTCTCTCTCTCTCCTCCACCTCCATCTTGTGGATCAGATGTAAACTCTCAGCTTCTTCCCCAGCACCATGCCTACCTGCATGCCACCATGCTTCCCACCATGATGATCATGGACTAACACTTTGAAACTGTAAGCAAACACCCAATTAAAAGCTTCCTTTTATAAATTCCTAAGAAACCTCATGTCCCTCTTTAGGTTCTCACATCTTTACATCCCTTTTATATTTTGTTTTCTCCTTGAGACCAGAATAGGAACTGAAAGAGCTGTTGGGCTTTTTTCCTTTTTAATCTGTGGCTTTTTATGATTTGATTCTCGAGCCACTGTTCCCTGGCCTCTTTGCCCTTTGTTTAACAGTTTGTACAGTCTAACCTAAGTGTGCTCCTGATTTTGAATGAGTGAAAGTAGCAAAAAAGAAGAAACAAAAGACACAGAACAAAAGGTCCTCAAATCTACATTTACAGCTGTCTTGGTTATTGTTCTTGTTTTCCCATCGGCACAGCAGCTGTAACAGAATCTACTGCTGTTTCAGCCGGTAGTTGCAGCTCTGCAGTTACTGAATCCTTTGTCAGGAGACAGCCTTTGGGACTTTTATGTTCCCCATCCCCCAATTTACCTCCTGCTGCTGCCACCAAATACAGTTTTTAACTGAATCTCTATTGTTCTATTTACCAATAAAGACTCGGGAGTCAGAGGCTGTGGTGAAAACCTGCTAGCTCAAAGAGATTGAGGAGCAACTAGCTAACCCTATAGTAATAACTTGGTTTTACAAATAAAGCTTGCCTGAAGCTCAGAGGGCAGTGCTAGCTACTAGCTAACCATAGAGGTCTGGAGGTCTATGTAGATATCCAGGAAGTGATGTGGCTGTGCAGAGAGAAGAAGTGATAAGGCAGGAGGAAACAGGAACTCAGTCCCTTTTTGCCTGGGAAGTTGAGAGGTAAGGTGGCAGTGGTTTAGTTCCCTCGACTCTCTGATCTCTCAGTATTGTCCCTTATATCTGACTTTGGGCTTTTATTGTTAAGACCTGTTTGAACTCATGCTACTAACACTTCCCTCTTCACTGGCATCTCAGAAAGAGGACATCCTTCCTCTCTGCCAAACCAAAAAGAAAAAAAAAAAGATCCACACTCAAAAGTCCTTCCCTACTTCTTCTTGTGCATCTCTCTATCCATCTTCCAGACTCCCTCTGACTCTCTATGATTACTTTCTGTCAATTAGTTTCTGGCTCTGCCTCCTGACTCAAGGTTGATTCTGTTTAATTGATGCAAATACAAACTCAGGTTTCACTGTGCAATCGAACATCCAGCAACAGAACTTAGAGTGGGGTATGTAGTGAGAACTAGATCTGAGACTCTGGAGTCTAACCCTCTCCAAGTTAACACCACTGCCTAACTGGAAGAGCTTATCATCATAACAAGGGTTTTGACCATATTAAAGGAAAACAGATACATTTTTATACAAATTCCAAATATACATGCTTTATCATGCTGCCTTCTGGAAGGAGACAGGACTATTGACTACCTTGAGACACCTATCAAACACTCTAAGAAGATCATGGAGTTATTATATGAGGTCTTGCTTCCCCATAGGGTTGCAGTCATGCACTGCTAAGAGTACCAAAAAGAAGGGGACTGAAGATCTTGGGCAGTCACCTAGTCAATGCTACTGCTGAAGCTGTACCACTTAAGATAGAAGGAATGTTTCCCTTTTTATAGGAAGACTCTCTCCTTCTCCTCCTGAAAGGCTGTACTGTACTCTCCTCAAAATAGAGAAGGCCCAGGGACAGGGTTGCAGTCTGGACCATCCTGGATGGTGGGTCACTGTTGATAGTCATCTATGGCTACATCAGTCCCTATACTGAAAAACTTTAAAATCTCTTCACCAAATATACCGCAATTTCACAGTGACTGACTGTGCTGATCCAGCCTCACAGATTATACTAGCTAAGACTTGGGACAAGCCCTGGACTTTCCCATTATGCAGAGACTGGACAATAAATGATATAGCTAGCTCTCCCAGGACTTGATACTTTTCTCAGGTTTTTTCAGGGTCCCCTAAAGATGCCATCATCCCCAGATAACAGGAAGAAAATTTAAGAACATGACGTTTATACCCCCAAGAGATGGGGTGGGTGGTTTTTGGTCCTTTAGTAGATTATAAATATTTGTCATCATTTGGGGGGTGTTTACAAATTGTTATTGATAATGGTCAAGAAAAAAAGATGAACAAAGAAGATTGGTTTCAGGGATCTTGTTCTATAAAGAAAAAGGGAGGATATAGAAATAGAATAAAAAAGTAGATTATTGAATCTACTTTTAAAAAGCAACTACTAGTTGTAAAATTATTAGCAACTATTTAGGATAATAAAGAAATGCAGGTTAGAAGTTAGTCATCTATTAAATCAAACTTAGATATGTTTTCAAGGTCAAAAAAGAGATATATTTTAGATAGACAAGTGGTCCTCAGATACTTCAGAGATCTGTAGAATATGACATCTAGGATGTTTTCATAACATAAGGTTCCTTTTTCCCCCCTATGACAATGAGGCATGTCTGCTCCTGGCAGCACCAGTCTACCTCAGAGAAGATGATGGACATTGAAGAAACTCCATAGGGAGTTTAGTTTCTTTATGGCAAAAGTTAGCCACTGGACAAGAAATTGCCCTTGACTCAACTGCTGACAGTAGACAGTATGCTGTACAAACTGGACAAACAGAAGAGAAAAAAGTGACTGCCAACCTTTGCCAAGACAAGATGGGACAGTCCTTCAAGATTCCTGCTTCATAGATAAGTATATCAAATATTTTAGACCTGTAGGCTGAAGATGAATGCCCCAATGTTTCAAAGGAACCTTGGGTGACTATCTAGGCAGCCAGCTGTTTCTGTCATTTCTTATTTTTAGAAGTTGTTTGTTCTACACTTCCTGTTTACTCAGGTAATATTATGTCCTTCTGCAGTCTTTGATGGATTTGAAGACTTTATAGTTATATTTTTCTTTTTTTTAAACAAATTCAGAAAAGAAATTCTCAGAAGAGGTGTAAAGTATATAAGGTTGAGAGACATAAAAAGATAGTTTTGGGATGGTAATGCAAGTTAGGATAGAAAGTAAATTAGGTACACCACTTTGAACTTACCAAGATAGGGTAGATAATAGAATATTTTCTTTGAATTTGTCAAATGCTAATGGATTAGACACTGTTAATGTAATTATTGCCTGTATATATTTGTATATAGTTATTGTACTTATTGTATATAGTTTTTTATTTAAAACCTTCAATTTTTGTTTAGGAAAAAAGGGGGAAATGTTAAAAGATATTTTGTTTGTGTTCTAACAAATAAAGCTTGCCCAGAGATCAGAGGGTAGAGCTAACCACTAGTTAAACATAGAGGCCAGGCAGTGGTAGCACACACCTTTAATTCCAGCACTTGAGAGGAGGAAGCAGGATGATCAGGAGTTGCCAGTTACCCTGGGCTATGTGAGACTGAACCAGTCTAAGAGAGGTAATAGTAGCTCACACCTTTGATGCCAGTACTTTGGATCTCATGCCTTTGATCCCAGCACTAGGGAGGTGGAGACAAGAATATAAGGCAGATGGAAACAGGATCTCCCCCATTTGGTCTGAGGATTCATAGAGAGAGATCACCCCCATTTACTCTGAGGATTTTTGCAGAGACAGGATGCCCCCCATTTGATCTGAGATTTAGTAAACGTAAGAAGTTTCTGGTGGCTGACTGCTTTGCTTCTCTGATCTTTCAGTTTTTACCTTAATATCTGACTCCAGGTTTTATTTGATAAAACTAATTAGGATCGAGCTTCATCCAACAAATTATCTCAGAGCTTAGGCTCAGAGCTCTTGACAGGAAAGAGGTGGGGCATACCCTATTTTGTCTTGAAGATATGGTCTTGGTCAAAGTCCTCAAGGAAACACTGTCTCTGAGCTGCAGTTGAGTGAGTCCTTATTGTGATATCCTATCCACCTCTAGATGGTCACCCCTTACTCAAAACCCCCCAAAGAAGTTGGCCTCCTGGTGTTGGAGGTCCTTCTGTCTTTATGTTGCTTTCATTGGTTAATAAAGAAACTGCCTTGGCCTGGTTGATAGGGCAGAACTTAGGTAGGTGGGGAAGACAGAACTGAATGATGGGAGGAAGAAAGGCAGAGTAGGGAGAGAGACACCATGGAGCCGCTGGAGACAGACATGCCAAATCTTTCCTGGTAAGCCACTGCTACGTGACGATACATAGATTAATAGAAATTGGTTAAATTAAGATGTAAAAATTAGCCAATAAGAAACTAGAGCTAATGGGCCAAGCAGTGATTTAATTAATACAGTTTCTATGTGATTATTTCAGGGCTAAGCTAGCTGGGCGGCTGGAACGAACAAACAGGCTCTCCTTGCAACAGCATGCTTTCAAGTCTTTTTCCAAAATTGTTCAAGTGAAGCTGAACAAATGGCTCAGCAGTTAATATTTACTGCTTTTGCAGAGGACCTGAGTTTAGTTCCCAGCATGCATATTGAATGTCTTAAAAACATGTTTAATTCCAGCTCCAGGGAATCCAACAATCTTTGAGGGTACCACACTCACATTTACAGATGTACAGATAATTTTAAAATTTTTTTTAGTTTTAAAATCTTTTAAACTGAAAAATAGGAGAGGGAGGAAATTAAAATAATTCAAAAATAAATATCTGTGGGGAGGGTGATCAAGTGGAGGGAGTCAACTAATGTCTGGAGGAGAGGAATAGCAGAGAGACTCTCCTGAGTACATCTTATCCTACTCTATTATCAGCTTCAGTCCTTCTCATAAGAACATACTTCTCCCAGGGGGGACTCAGGACACTAGATCAGGTTTCTGCATTGGCCTTCAATCTATCTCATGCCCAGCCTCCCTATCTTCCTATACTGAATGCAACTCAGATTTCTTTGACAGAAGGACATTTAGTAATAGCTAGGCCATCATTATAAAAATCATCTCTGGCTTTTCCCTCTGGCAAACTAAATATCACTGAGCAATTGTTAGTGACCCAAACTTTATAATATGTAGGCTCTTGTGCCACCAAGAAAAAAGGGGGGGTGTCTCAAAAACCTGATGCTTCTTAAATTCTCCTGCTCACAGAAGTCAAGTAAATTTATTTTTCTTTCCTTCTTTTAATTTTCTTTTAATTTCTAATTATGTATATACATGTTTATGTGGGGGTATGTGCATGTATGAGTGCAGGTGCCTCTAGGATGCAGAAGAGGGCATCGATCGGTTCCCTGGGAGCTAGAGTTACAGGCGGTCATGAGCTCCCTGGTGTAGGTGCTGGGAACCAAACTAGAGTCCTCCTGCAAGAGCAGCCAAGCACTGTTCTTTTCTGCTTCTGCTTCTGCTTTGGAGCCTGTCCTGGAATTAACTCTTGTAAACCAGGCTGGTCTTGAACTCACAAAGACCCACCTGCCTCTGCTCCCGAGTGCTGGGATTAAAGGCGTGCACCACCCCACCACCCAGCTGCAGCAAGCACTCTTAACATCTGAGCCATCTCTTCAGTCCTAATTATTGCATTTTCTTTATCTCAGAGAAAGTAAAGGCTTAGTCCTAATTATAAATCTTCATAGTAGATCAAAAACATGCATGCTTTTTGAATTGTTTTGTAGAGTGAGAGTGGACAGTACATAGATACATCTGCAGTATTAAGTCATGCTGTGTTGCCTTCTTGAATGTTCAGAGGCAATCTCAAGGTCTTGTTACACCAGAAAACCACAGCTTAGGGTTCTAGCAAGCAAGCCACAGGACAATCCCAGACAGTCAGTCTGTGGTGATGAGAATGACAGATGCCCACCTTAGGCTTGAGTACTGTGAAGACTTGGTCCCCAGTTGGTGGAGCTGTTCACAGAAGTGGTGCTGCTTTGCTGGAAGAGTCCCAGGGCTCAGCTGAGACTTCACAGACTCACTCTGCCTCCTCCTCTCTCTGCCTGGTGCTTGCGGTTGAGCTGTGATTTCTTGACTTCCTGCTCTTGCAGCCGTGTCTTAGGCTTTCTTGCCAGCCTTTCACCATTTTGGCCTCTTAGCCCTCTGGAACCCTTAGCTAAATTAAACTCTCTTCCAGGCTCTGTGACCTTAACACATCTACAGAGCCATCTTCCCATGCAAAGCAACTCCTCACTGGCTCCAAGTATTCAGACATGAGGATCTTGGGAAGGGACTTTATATTGTGCAAGGTAGGAAATTATATGTTTCCCATTTTCTTCCTAGATTGATGTCTTGTTAGAATTTGAAAATTGTGTTTACCAAAAAATTCCAAGAAGGTTAATTAATGTTAATGTAAACATTATAATACTGCCCGAAAAGTATTAAAGTATGTGTACAATTTCAGGCTGGGTGACTCAAGTGTAAGAAAATCTAATATAGACCTCAACGTAGGGATATCTGGAAGACAGGAATTGCAATTATTTAAAGGGTAGAGATTTAACAGAATACCTGTTTTGTCTGTTTTGTTGGAGCTATTCTTAAGCAAGACACATTTATTTATTTGAATGTGAACTAAGTAAGAGCAGGTTGGGTACTAGCTCAGGAGGGCCACACCTGGTTGCTGCCTTGCCCCCGCCCCTCCCCCCATGAGACACAGGTGTTTTTTTATCCTTTATCCTTTTTGGCCATCAGCAGTTTTTCATAGCAGATTATTCTGATGTCATTGTGGAAGTATGGCTGCTCATTCTGTTTCCTCTCAGAAATTTGAAGAATTCTGAGGCTACAGCTGAAACTGCTAGATGTGCAATGCAAGGCGTACAACCTCCTTGAAGACAGCGCTCCTTGGGGTCAGACCTCTTTGTTTCTTGGACTACTCCTACAAGTCCCCTGTTTGTCAGATCCTCCTTAGGACAACAGAAGCTTTGCAGTTCTTCACCCAGATCCATCTGACCCCAGACCAATGTTCTCACAGCCCGGATTCTTCATTCAGGTACAAATCCCATTTTAGACAGCCCAGCCTTCTACTATCCACAAGGTTGACTTCCGATCCCTAAGTAAGTACCCAGCACCAGGAGAGGGAGACTCAGCTTAAAGGCATACCTCAAAGATCCCTGTGTCCTCCATGGCTCTGAGCTCCACAGACTACAAGAGCAGGTCATCCTCACAGGCAGGTTCAGTCAGCACCCAGAGCAGGTATCCTAAAATCTTTACAGTACTCATTTGTCCATGAGCCATTCTAGCTTCAAGAATGTATTGGGGGAAATCACCAATCAGCAAAAACTGCCCTCTCTGAGAATCTAACTCAGACCCTTCAGATTATGAAACTGACATGCTGTCAGCTATGCTAAGAGGGCTATAGGAGCTTACTTCTGGCTAAGTCTCCCTCCCTCCCTCCTTCCCTCCCTCCCTCCCTCCCTCCCTCCCTCCCTTCCTTTCTCTCTCTCTCTTCCTTTCTTTTAAAAAAGAAAAAAACCCAGCTTTTTTCATTTTATATACCAATCCCAGTTCCTCCCACTCCTTCCCCTCCTCCCCTTCCCTCTGCCTAACCTCCCCCACCCCAGCTAAGTATTTCTTATAGGAACTATTCCCTGTTTTCTATTTGTTCTCCGCCTCACCCACCTGGGCTCTGGAAGGGCCTGACACTCAGGGAAACTATGGTGTAGGATGCCAGTCTCTGCTCCTACTTTCCTCTCACTGTCTGTTGTTGTCTTTGTTCCCTCATCCCCGCCACCCAACCTTTACTTTCTTACAGTGCCATGTTGGCACAGTGCCTATCAATGAATACGTAAAACAATGAACAGCTCCCACCAGGCCTGGGAGATAGGTGTGCAGGACAGTTCATGAAAAGTTGCAGTTCCAACCATGTTGTCTTGGATATTCTCCTCAAAATGTCACACAATGATATTTATGTGAAGTCTCTTGTGTTTTTTGTTTTTGTTTTTTCTTTTCCACCCAAAAGTTGAGTAAGGATCTTGTTGACACCAGTTCTTGAAACATTTCTTATTTTCCTTTAGATTATTCTAATCTACTGATAAAGTCAAAGCTCAGTGGAACTAATCACTCACTGGTGCTTGACAAAGCCAGACAAGACACAAATCAGGGCTCAGCTTTAATTTTTTTCTTTGAAAATTTCACACCACTATACAATGTATCCTCATCATATCCCCCAATCCCTCCTTTCTGCTTTCCCTGCCCCCCAATACATCTCACTGCCAATTTCATGAGTTCCTTCAGGTGACACTTTGCAGTTGTCTTTACAGTCGTCATTTTCCAGAAGGAAAATTTCTGTTAATCTGTTAACATAGATCTGAAAGACCTCTCAGAGCAACACACAAACAAAAAGAACAAACAACAAAAAACAGAAAAACAAACAAACAAAAAAACAAAAACAAAAACCAGCACATGGCAGCTCCACACTGCCTAACCTCGAGGCATTTATCTTTCTGAGTTGTGTTGACAGAGGTTTCTGTCCCTTCCGGTCCGTCAGCCGTTCAGTCCCAAAGAATGCACAGAGGCCTACATTAATTATAAACTGGTTGGCCTATTAGCTCAGGTTTCTTATTAATTTTTACATCTTAAATTAACCCATAATTCTTGTCTGTGTTAGCCACGTGGCTTGGTGCCTTTATCAGTGATGCATTCTCGTCTTGCTTCCCCTGCATATGGGTGATAACCGAAGACTGAGCCTTTCCTCTTAACAGAATTCTCCTATTCTTGTAGCCCCACCTTTACTTCCTGCCTGGTCGCCCCACCTATACTTCCTGCCTGACTACTGGCCAATCAGTGTTTTTTTATTAAACCAATACAAGTGACAAATGTTTACAGAGTACAAGACCATTGTCCCACAGCAAAGTTGCTTCCCCCACACCCTCCCCTGTCCCTACTTTCTTTTTATCCACAGGCCTTAAATCCTAGCACTTGGGAGGCAGAGGCAACCAGATCTACAGAGTGAGTTCCAGGACAACCAGGGCTACACAGAAAAACCCTGTCTCAAAAAAACCAAAAAATAGACTGGGCCTCACACTCTTTCCTAAGTCAATCTAGATATTCAAGTATTGCTGCCTGGGGGGCAGCAGCACAGGGCTCAAAAGGAACCCACAGGTGTTGGTGCATCTACTAGACTTTTCTATCTGAGGGAGTTAGGGAAAAAGACACACATTCTCTTGATGGTTTCCTTCAAACCTTTTCTTTATTCTTCTTTTTTATTCTTTATTCCTTCACTCATTCTTGATGTTTTCTTTATAACTATCTTTATTCTTGATGTTTCCCTTCTAATTCTCCCATTCTTGATGTTTTCCTTCTAGCCCATTTTTTTTATTCTTTTTTGGTTTTTCGAGACAGGGTTTCTCTGTAGCTTTGGAGCCTGTCCTGGAACTAGCTCTTGTAGACCAGGCTGGTCTCGAACTCACAAAGATCACCTGCCTCTGCCTCCTGAGTGCTGGGATTAAAGGTGTGCGCCACCACTTTTTTTAAAATTATTTATGTATTATGTATACAATGTTCTGTCTGCATGTATGCCTGCCCGCCAGAAGAGAACACCAGGTCTCATTGATGGTTGTGAGTCACCATGTGGTTGCAGCAGTGCTCTTAATCTCTGAGCCATCTCTCCAGCTCCCTTCTAGCCCATTTTAACTCTATTTATATTCTTTCCCTTACAGCTTGTATACCCCAACAAAACTTTTCAGGCAATATAAAAATTACAACATGGCTGCATTCTGCTTTTCAAGTGAATTATTACAATGAATACAATTTATAAAAGGCATGTTTTACATATCCCTTAACATTATTAAGCATTTTACATATTACAGGTAAAAAACCAAATTATCCCAATAACCTACGTACATTCAAACCCAAGCGACTTGTTATAGATTAACTGTGTGAGCAAGCAAGACATTCTTCTCAGTCAGGTCTTTACTGGCAGGCTGCATTTTGCAGTTACAAAGAAAGGACCAATCACTTTATTCCTTATCTTGAAAGGTAATCTTATAAGAATCTTAAAGGAATCGTAAACATAAACATTTATGTATGAAAAGGAACCAGTCAGCTCTACTTTAAATCTTTATGGTATATAAACCCACTCATCAATAGTTTTTTTTTTTTTTTAATATCAGGAGATTGAAGGCAGAAATGGCCACAAGGAATTAATCATCACCTTTGGTCATCAACCAATCCTAGCAAGAATGGCACATCAGCTAATAAAAATTGATCTGCTTTGTTCTTGTTTCCCGACCTTAATGAGTTCCATATGTGCCTTTCTAAAACTTTAGACTATCTTCTTGGGTGTTTCATCTCAAAGGTATTTGACAAAAACATCTTAGTCTAATTTTAAGTTATTTTCAAAGCTTTGTTTCAGCTGTGATGCTCTCCAAAATCTGTGAACACATCTCCCTACATTAAGGTTAAAAGAATTTAAGCTAACCGGGTTACCGGAACTCAATTGTTTTTCTTAATCAATAACCTAAGTCACAGTCTATATGGCTCTTTAATAGAAACTCACATGTTCTAGCTATGTGATACTTCCTTGTTTATATTTTAATCATCAAAACTCTATTAAAATCAACATCATTATTATCAATTAGATAGTACAGCATAAGAAGAAATCATCTTCATGGTAATAATCCACAAGTAAAAATGCCCAATAGAACAGGATGTTTCCATGAAATAAGCACACTACATTACAGGCAGTAGGGATCTCCCCACACCCATTCACACCAGATACCAGAGAAAGATAACAACAAATATGTCAAGGCACAGCAGAAGCAAAAGACATTCCTGCGTCTGTGGTCTCAGGGCCTTGACTGTCCAAGATTGACCCATCAGCGAGTTTCTTCCTAGTGGGCTGACACCTTGAACTTCATTTGCCACCTGATGCTCCTCTGACTTGGCCACCGAGCACTGAAGTGCCCCAAGAGTACAGAAGATGCAGAGCACAGAGTTGCACTGGTTTTCACGGCTGTTTCTCACCTAAGTGAGATGCCGTCTTAAGATTGAAATATAGCCATTTCCTTTGAGCATAGCTAAGCTAACATCAGGGTAGGGGCTTTGTTTATGATTGTGAAATGAAGACTGCTAGCCAAGTAACTTAGACATTGTGAAGGAGAATAGTTTCAGAAAAGAGTGGACAGAGAGAGTGTCTGAAAAGGCATTGTCTAAGAAACAAAAGTCACTAGAGGGAAGGAATTGTCCTCAAAGTGACTGATGGGAACAGACGTCAGCAGGTGGCTTCCATGGCACTGCAAGTGACTGGGAGGGGTAGTCTTGAAGACCCCAGGTTATGAGTCTCTCCACTCATAGAATAGGAGAGGATGATTGTATGGACTCATGGAATTAACAGAATGTGCCTTCTATTATGAGTCACATCCACAGTTGAGAAAGTCAAGTCAAACTGGGTGGTGGTGGCGCACGCCTTTAATCCCAGCACTCGGGAGGCAGAGGCAGGCGGATCTCTGTGAGTTCGAGACCAGCCTGGTCTACAAGAGCTAGTTCCAGGACAGGCTCCAAAGCCACAGAGAAACCCTGTCTCGGAAAAAAAAAAAAAAAAA